>APFE030557358.1:0-13120 GCA_000404065.3 Pinus taeda | reverse complement strand
AAAATATAATATAAATATCCTAATAACATGGTTATTGTAAAAAAATATAATTAAATAAGCAAAAAAAACAAAAAAAACAAAATCAAAATCAAAACCCAAAAAAAAGAGAGGTTATAGTTGTTATATAATTTATGTGAATAAGAGTGATTTATGGGTTTGTGTGTTGGGAACATGTTTAAAACATTGTAAAAATGTTAAACAATTTATGTGAATTGAGTGGTTTTGTTATTTGTGTGTGTATGTGGAGAAGATGTTTAAAACATTGAAAGAATGTTAAATGATTTATGTGAATAAAAGTGATTTTGTGATTTGTGTGTATGTTAGGAAGATGTTTAAAACATGTTTATAAATTATTATTATTATTATAATAAAAGGATAATATTTGCATTTGTGCATATTGGAGTTACCATAAACTAAAGATCATGAAAACCATAAGCACAAGGAACACAACTCAAAGGAGGGTTACCATTTAACCTTCCTAAGAGCCTTTTGGAGGGGTTGAATTCCCCTCCACACAAAAAAAAAACCTACTCGTTTTATTAATGATAGTTGGTGTTCATGTACATTCTTTGATGGACCTATCTAAACAAAAAAATAAATATTTTCTTCTAATTACAACACTACAAAACATAAAAATAGATAATGTCTTAGACTCACTCAAGAGCAACTTTGATATTGATAAATTTTCTGCAACATACAACATTAAAATGATATTGTTAGTATACAAACCTTTCATAATAACCGGTAACACAATTAAATGTGTCATTCATAAATAAAATCTATAATATATATAATAATAAACCCATAATTCATGACAAATATTAAGGAAAATCGTTTCGGGAAATCGTTGTCAAATCGTTCATGACATTCGAGGGTTGCCTACTATTGCATATTATCTGTCCTAATTAAGTAAATACTACCATGTTGTTTTGGGACTGGGCTCCACTTGTCCCTCCTTCCTGTGGGTGAAATTGGTCAAATATTTCTCAAATGGTTTTTGGGCGAGCATTGCGTTTAGCACTTGTCCCTCCTTCCTGTGGGTGAAATTGGTCAAATATTTCTCAAATGGTTTTTGGGCGAGCATTGCGTTTAGCAGGGATTTTGCCAAAAAAGAAAAGGCTTCCCAATCCATGTTGAAACAGTTTCTTGGTTGTTGATGCATATTTTCAATGTAATCAGCGGAGCCTTCTTGTTCCTCAATAATAAAGGAGATGTATCTCTGAATGTTGAACCATCTACAGTGAAGTCAAGGGAAAACAAAGGAATGTTGAACCATCTACAATGAAGTCAAGGGAAAACAGAGGAATGTTGAACCGTTTACAGTGAAGTCAAGGGAAAACAGAGGAATGTTGAAGTCAAGGGAAAACAGAGGAATGTTGAACCATCTACAGTGAAGTCAAGGGAAAACAGAGGAATGTTGAACCGTTTACAGTGAAGTCAAGGGAAAACAGAGGAACGTTCCACTTACATGCACATGAATATGAACGATGATCTGGTACATGATATAAGCAGTCAAAATAAATATTAAGCACCAACCAACTACAATCCTCCTTAATGAGGACCACTCATTCCCCTTCAAAGGCTAACCCAAAGCTACAGACTCATTCCCCTTCAAATGCTAACCCAAAGCTACAGGTATATTACAGGGGCCTGTCTCTCTAATATATAATAGACTAAATCCTGCATCTAAAAGACTAAATATACCCATCAAGTTCAGGGTATTAAATTCAAACGGTCCTCGCCTGAACGAAGAACTAAATAATTCGAATATGAAAAATCCTGACTGAAATGAAATTCCATATAGCAGGGATGACCACTAGGTGGGTAGTAGATATTATAGAAATGGACAAATCTTCACAAACAGAAATGGCATAGAGCAAGGATGACCAAGGTAGTGCTCTCACCCATCGATTATAGAAATCATAATATAAATAGTATCACCAAGGCAGTGAGGACAGTAGGTAAGAGAAGTCATAATATCAATAGTATCACCAAGGCAGTGAGGACAGTACGTAGGAGAAATCATAATAGAAATAGGAATAAATGTAGTTTTTGAAAACAGCTATGGTGTGTGTGCGTTCGGCCTTCTAGTACGTAGGAGAAATCATAATAGAAATAGTATCTTCACCGAATAAATGTAGTTTTTGAAAACAGCTATGGTGTGTGTGCGTTCGGCCTTCTAGATACACAACATATGTACACCGAATATCTTGCTCACAGAGCAAATGTATTACAGGTTATTATTCACACAATCAGAGCAAGAATTAACGATATTGAACATTACAAAAAAATTGAACTACAGCCCAAATGGGAAAATTTGAACTACAGCAGCACTATTGACCGGGAAATAATACAAACCTCGCAAATATGAAGGGGCCTATGGGCTATCTTGGATGTAAGAGCTGAAAACCAAAAATTGAATCCCCTTATATATATTATATGGTGGCCGACACTTTATGTTTCCATGGAATCCATCAAATTCAAGCATGTAGTAGCTAGTGAAAATCGTTTAGGACCTACCTGATTTTCACTTAGATATCATTCAAGCACGTAAGCATACAATTGTTAAATTAAGTGACATGCTATATTTAATTTATTAAATTATATGTTATATTTTATTTATGACATGTGTTTATTTTAAATAAAAAAATTATTCTCATTTTAAATTCAATATAAAAGGAATACAGTATTTAGCGTGCAAATTTAAAATATTTTTTTATCAGGAATAATGTTTTCAATCATTTTTACATTAGTATTTAGAAGATTAAAATATTTTTTTTATCATGAATAATGTTTTCAATAATTTTTACATTAGTATTTAAAGGATTACTATTATTTTAATAAATAGTCATTATTATTTTAAACAAATATTTCATTATAAACATTTATATATAAAATTTACTATTAAAAAAATATTTTTAATAATCATTGAAAAGGAGCAGTCTGTTAGGCTCCAGACGAAATGGAAAGAAATCATTAAAGGCGAGGAGGAGCAGCCTCAGTAGCAAAAACAAACAACTAACAGATCAATGATATTCACATTAATTAATAAAAAATAGTGATTATATGACTACACATATGTATATATATGATTTTGTGCACAGGCCAGGGAGAATATTTTCTCCCCTGAATCCGGAGTTGGATTTCCTACCAAAGATTTATTTGACTAAAGCTTTCTCATATTTTTTTTTAATATTTTTATACTAAATAACTACTTACATGTTAGCCTTTATCTCAGAATTAGAAATAAACACAAACCAAGTCCAGAGAAGATGAAGGCACTTCCACTAATGGTTGCTCGTAAAGAAGAGATGAAGGAAATTCCCCTGTGTAGGGTGTTGCAAACTTTCAAGTATATTCTAGGTTTCCTATGTGGCTAATTGGTACTGTATTGGGCGCAGGGCCATGCTCTTTATGGTAAATCTAAGACTACTGGTACCATCCATGGAAAACTCTTCCATCAGTCAATTGCAGGTACTATCCCTCTGCATTACCCAAGCGTTGGCTTCGAGTATAATTCTAATTATGTGGCTTGCTACTACTGTCTTGGGTATTTTAGGTTTCCTATGTGCCTTCTTACTGTAAATCTAATTAAATTAAATAATATTTTAATAAAACAATTTTAATTAATAATCACTTTTAATTATTAAAAAAATTCATAAACAATTACTTATCCCTGAATACTTGGACTATTCTTCAGAACCACTAATAAATAAAAACTCCTAACAACAACAATTTATCGATAATATCCGATTCGGCGTGCTATACAGAGGCCATTTAATTAGAATAAGCGTTAAGTAGACACAATAATAGTATTTATATTATCATTACCAGGCGTTGCACCTTTAGGAAAAGCTGTATTTCACCAGCAAATTAGTAATCCACTAAAAGAGGGCATCTCCTCAAACTCCATCACGCATCCCCAAACAATCACAGCCATCCACATAATTCGTTTTTTGTGATATTCAAAACGGAATAAGAAAACGCCATCAAAAGTAATTTCACCGTGCTTTCTTAACAAAGAAAAAAGACTCATTGAATTTTTCTATTAAACAGAAATCTGCAAGTAGGCTATGTAGCTATGGGTCTAGAATTGGATCTGCAAGTAGGCTATGTAGCTATGGGTCTAGAATTGGATCTGCAAGTAGGCTATGTAGCTACGCCGTACGGGTCTAGAATTGGATCTGTAAGTAGGCTATGTAGGCTATGCAGCCTTACGGTGGGCATTTTTGGGGTTTATTCGAGCTCTCGCTTCTGAATTGCACAATCAATAGAAAGGGCTGGGTCTTTCTCACGAATGTGTTGATCTGGCTCTGTAGGGTTTTGCTGTGTAAGGATTTTGACGGTGCCTCTCAACTGACTAAACCACCTTCTCAATTTCCTACTTAATCTACCCACGCTACTTGAGAAACTACCGATTGTGCTACCTAAATTAGTTGTTCTTATGACTGGTGTTAGCACTCTTTAAGGAACTTCGACTTCATCGGATTATGCAACTCTTATGGATATGAATCATGGTGGATGGGGAAAGCTGTCATGGAACTGATTTGCTCGTAACTCCACTTGCTTCAGAGAAGTCGACGAGTTATACAGTTGAGATGGTATTGCCCCCTCCAACTGATTGTATGATAGGAGCAACGTCTCAAAGCTCTGAAATATTCTACAGCCATGAAGGAATTGTATTATAGGTGAGATCTAGCATAGTAATAGAACGTAATGTGTTCAACACATCTAAAGAAAATGGATGCGCATGCATGAAATGTGAAAAGGAGGAGTTCAAGGAGGAGTTCAATTGGGCGTTTGGAGCTTAATTGGAGCTTAATTCGGGGTCTGGAGAGACCAATGTTGTAACAAACAACGTAGACATGAAATGAGAAAAGGAGGAGCTCAATTGGACGCTTGGAGCTCAATTGGGGGTTTGGAGAGACCAATGCTGTAACAAACAGCGCAACCATGAAATGAGAAAAGGAGGAGCTCAATAGGGCGTTAGGAGAGACCAATGCTCAATTGGGGGTTAGGAGAGACCAATGCTCTAACAAGCAGCGCAGCCATGAAATGAGAAACCAATGTTGTCAATACTCGAAAATATTTATGGGAAACCTTACTCCTTACATGGAATATCTCACATGTGAACATCCTCTATGTGAACACAGATCGACACATAGACTAAAACTAGCTCAATTGACATAACTCTTCTGCAATTGACATGTTCTGTAAATATATCATAGAGATATTTGTAAACTGCACCAAGAAACACAGGAGAACAAGGCCATTCACAATTACTACTAACCTTGCTTCTTAACAATCTTTCATTTGTTATTGAAACTCTGGAAACAGGTCGTTAAAAAAGAGCTACAAACTCATCATTCCAGCTCCTCCTGTATATAAAATTCCAATTCATAAAAAAAACAGAAACAAATGGCGGAGAATGAATTTAAAAGTAATTCAAGAAAATATTGCCATGGATACCAACTCAACTCTGAATGCATTGATCAAGTTGGCCCTTCAACCACCCCTGATACTCTCCTCAGCTTGGACTTTCTCTCTCACTTAACAGACACACAAAACAACCAAACCACAACACTACACAACCCACATTACAAACATACCACAACACTACACAGGACAGGTCATGGATGCATACAACACTACACAGAACATTATGGAGCGCTCCATAAGACAAACAACTTTACATCAAAGACCTTGAGAGAGAAAGAACACCCATGCTTAACCACCTGTAGATTGAACATGAAAAAAATTGTCAGGTTACTTGGTTTCCCTGGTTAACCAGTGCAATAAACAGAGAAATAGACCAAACAAATTAAAGGAACAGAAAATTACCCCCTCCATGAATAATCCACTCAGATCGCCTTTCTGCTGTTTTCGGACTGAAAAAACTTCTATCACCTCCTCTTCATTGGTGAATTTCCTCCTCTCATTCTTCATTCACTAGGGGCAAAGTATACAACCACCGATCCCTCACATTCTTAATTCCTCACGCGTGCGGGCGAGTGTATAATAACTAAGGCATTCATAAGTTTTATTATTGTTTTTTTGGACCGTTGTGTTCAAATTCACCTTTAACCAATCTTTTAATTATTACTCATTAAACCAATTTTCTAATTACCATGCATTAAACCATCTTTTAAGTCAGTGATATTATTTTATAATTTTTTATATTGATGTAGTTTTTTTTACCTGCGTTATTCGGTTTCTATGGTGTGAATAAGAGTGATTCCGTTTTTATGGGTGTTGATTTTATATATATATATTATCTACACCTAAATAAAATTTTGAAAATAGTTAGATGGAAAAGTTAATAGAGTTACCATTCATAATTACTCACTTAGGAGCTTATACTTTCAATGTTTTATAAAAGTTATTTTGTTTAATTATTTTTAAGAGCTAAATTTACTTTATTTTCACCATGTTTTAACCTATTTATTGGTCCAAAGGTGTAAAGAAATGTTGAGTATAAAGAGAAATAGTTATAAATATGAAATTTTATAGTTGTTCAATATTCAATTCCAGGAATTGGTGCACCATGAGTAGTGTTACATTGCATTTGAGTAACGTTTCTCTTTGAAAGTTAACATCTTCATCTAATTAGTGATATTCATTCCAGAAAAATATCCTTTGAACTTGCACCTTCATGATTTATGTGTAATCTGTTGGGAGGTTTTTACATTTTAATTGATTTTTCCCAAGAAAAATATAAATGTATTTCACTCACATTTTCCAAAACCCAATTGTGTTTTTCATGTATGTGCTTTTCAATTTTATCATTTTAGTTATGTCTCTCTTCTGTTATATTTGAAAGCACTAGCCCATAACCAACAATTAAGTAAAAAATCAAAAGACCTATTTTTAATTCTCTTTATGACACATATTCTATTTGTTTTTACATTATAGAAAGGTGAAACAAATATAATAGCCTGTTTTATAACACAATATGCTTCTCAAGACAAGGCTACAGTTATGCCTTTGAATCAATTATCTCGTTTTCATTTTCTTATAGTATCATTTGAAGTATATAATTATGGCTTAAAATTGATCTCTATGGATAACATATATATCCATCTCTTCACTTTATTAGTGATAATGATTTGTACTCAAAACCCTCATAAAGCCTCCCCTAATGTATGTTATTGACACAATATTAACCTCATTAATGAATTTTTATATGCATAATATTCCCAAAACTTAATCAAGGAATAATAAAAACATGAACTAAAAATATGAAAGAAAAGTGCATAACTCAATTAATGAATGGAAGATAACAAAGAATGTTCAAGTAAAGAGTATATTAAGACAATAAATCCATGTAGAAGGAGAATGATTTAGAACCCTCTAAGTAGAAGTGGATGTATTAGATTTCTTTCCAACATAATGTATAACATAGTATTGCAATAAATGGAACTTGTTAAGTTTCTTTGGCTTTAGAGAATCGTGATTTCTCATCTTCACAAGTTTCCTTCACTAATCATGCTACCGATTTTGAAATTGCACTATCTCATATCACATATGTATTTATTAGGATTATAAAATAAAATATAGCTGGGAGTGGGATCTTTTCTCATCCTATCCAATTTTGGATCCTCTACATACAAAAAAAAAAGAGGGAAGTTTTACAATAGAACTACTTCCTTGTCCATATACACTTTATGAAACTAAGTGTTAGAAAGTGGGATCTTTATCAACTTTCTAGTTATCTTGATAGAAAAAGAAACGAAAAAGTTAATATGATAAAGAGAAATAGTCACAACAAATTGTGGTTTAAACTAAATCTCCAAAATGAAGATAAGTATGAAATCATCTTCCATCCCTTTTCAAAAATTTCAAATAAATTTCCAAGAAGAAAGTTAATGCATTAACATACAATTGGATTTATCTCAGGTGGCTAGAGGAATGGCTATCATCCTCCCCACCTAGGTTCGATTCCCACAAGTGACATGTTGAGCTCATATATAGTATATTTCTCTAATGGCTTTCATCATTGTTC
Organism: Pinus taeda; assembly: GCA_000404065.3. Classification (NCBI taxonomy): domain Eukaryota; kingdom Viridiplantae; phylum Streptophyta; class Pinopsida; order Pinales; family Pinaceae; genus Pinus; species Pinus taeda. The sequence continues at coordinate 5,118 of APFE030557358.1, read as the reverse complement.
TCGACTCGCCTTGTGGCCTTAATAATCTAGGGTTTTCCCTATGTATCATCTTCAAAATGAGGGAAATTATCCAAGGGCTTTCCCTGAGATTTGTAACATGGGGAAAAATACAATATATCATGGAAACCTTATGTACCAATAAGTTTGGCCTTTAAAACAAAGTGGCCATACTAGTGTAAGTGTGGCAAAAATCCATAAATAGCTAAATGTATGCAAGGGCTAACCCTTTGTACTACTATAGATTCAAACATACACCAACATTTTATGCCACTATAGATTCAAAATACACTATAGATAGTACAATGCTAACATGATAATGTTTGCACTCATTTCAATATAATTACTCATTACTTGATCGATTAATAGATATTTCAATATACAAAAATACTAAAACAAATTTTGATTACTTATAGTTGTCTTACACCATCACAGTTGGTTGAATTGAGCATTATGATGTCGAAAATACCATAAAATGGAAACATTAATAATGTGGGTAATGGAATTCAAAAACTGAAACAAATCTCATATGTTTTTCTTCCCTCCCCTCTTTATGAGAAATATATTTATATTCCATATGAAGAACATACATGTTTTGGTCCTCTAGGTACTAATCAGACTCAACAATAGAGCTCAAATCCATTACAATAAACCTCAACATGTGGCTTGCAAGAATTGAACCTAGGTGGGGAGGACAACAATTATTTCTCCCAACCAACTAAGATAAACCCAAATGAAAAAACATGCCTCTTAAGTTATGTGAATAAGATGCACAATTTAAGTTATTTGTCTATTATAAAAACCAGAAAACAATTGAAACCATGCTGAGTTTATTCATGTAGAGCCAAGAGAAGCTTCACCAACAACCTCAAAGTATGAAAGGGTTACCTCATAGCAAAACATCAAATTCTAAGGCTAAAAGGAATGGGAAATGACATTATATACCTCATAATAAAGGAAATATATCATTTAAGGTATGTAATTAAACTTTTATGTTTAATTTTTTTTAAAGATAATAAAAAGGTTTTCAAGTAAAATTTGAATTGTTTCCATGGTGGAGAATGTTGATGCTTCTAGTGTAGCGTAACTAATCATTATGGAATTCAACTATCCTACACAATGCGTCATATTTGTTATTTTAACAATCATGTTCCTTTATGGTGGAGGCAAGAGTAAGAGGGGCATTATTCAACCCCAACGAAAAAATTGTGGCACAATTTGCATGGGGTCTTGGTCATGTGACAAACAACCAAGTGGAGTTTCTTTCTCTATGGAAGGGTCTAGAAACCTCTTTCGAAATTAGTTTTTACTTTATTCTAGTCTTCATTGATTCAATGATTATAATTTGTTAGGTGGTCATTGCTATGATGGAGTCGAGCTTTTTTGCCCTCTTATTCTCCAAAGGATTCTCTTACTTACCTCTCAATTTGACCATATGGAATTTTTTCCATGTTTGAAGACATTTGAATTCAATGGCAAATATTTTGCAAAATAAAGGCTCCGTGTTGGGCCAAGGAAGATTATATTTGGATTAAAGAAATTTCAAAATCATTTATATACCATAGTCATGATGAGAGTCCCAAGGCATATTCACTTTCATTCAAATGTTGATACTTATGGAAATTTGTCTCGAAGTGGGGATGGGACATCTTCGTCCTACTCTAAATGGTCTATGACTCTTGTTAAAAGGATAAGCGGTATTGGGATCTAGATATTTATTAATTTCTGACATTATTCTTCAAAATTTTCTTCTAGGTGTCCCATGCACCTTATTATGTGTCTCGAAATATTTCCTCTCATCTGCAAAATGAAGCATAAGAATTTAATACTTATTTTGTCGAAGCGACTGGAATTCAATATGGGTATGAAGTTTCTTTCTCTGAGAAGTGGGTCGGAGTTAATTTCATCACCCTAAACTTTCAATCATCAGTCTATTCATCATCCTCCAAAGGATTTTGGGTTGGATATGAAAAGTTTCCTCAGTATGGCTCATGGCAGTGTTTCAGTCTCAATTATATAATAGACTATGTGGAACTCTAGAAAATTCTTTGGAAGCCTTGCCTTGCTGGTCTTGGGGTGTGGGTTAAGCTTGTTAGTTCTTTTGCAAGTCAGGTTAAGTGGTCCTTACCTGAAATGGAATAATCTCATTGTCTTCCAGAAAGCCTTGATGTTGGTTCTTTGTTTCTTAAATTTTTGGGTCTCATTGAGGTGTTGCTGAAGTTTCTAGGAAATAACATAATGACATGGATGAGAGACAATGCTATTCTTCACATCTATTATTAGAAGATAAGTTCCTCTAACTTCTGAGTAGTCTGGAAATTTCTTTGAATGAATTCCATGAGGAAGTTATTTCACTTAGCACTCGGGTTACAACTCTAGGGAATTGTATGGTTAGGAGTGCTCAACTTTCTCTTGGAGGTGTTTCTCCTAGTGTGGTTCCTGGTAAGAAGAAGCCTCTTCGCTCACAGAGGAATGACAAGCCTAGTTTTGGACGATGTTGATAGGGGAAACTAAGGACGGGTTTATTGGTTTTAGTTAAAATATTTTGTTGATATATGTTGTAATGTAAATACCTTTTGATACTTGGGATCTTCTGTATATTCATAAAAAATATATATATTTAGAATAGGGAAGAAATGAAATCCTAGAGATGACACTAATTTTGTATGGTCTGGTGAATATTTACATTGTCAGAGAAAAAAAGATGTTTTAAGGCTTCTAGCTGATAATCTAGTATTATTAATGCAAAACCCTTAACTGTTTCTTAGAAAAAAAGAAATCATGTTCCTTTGTTTACCATGAGGGTTTGGATTGATAGTGAATGGGTGTTATGTTAAGGAACTCCTTACAAAAATTTATTTGATTCTATAACACCCTCCTCCCACATTTACTCAAGTTAACCAGTGTTTTGGGGTAAACATGTGATGAGCGACTACTACAATCTGATTCAACTCCCCATGTATAGTTAAGGAAATGGAACCAACCCAAGACAATCAATCTGACTTGTTTCACATGTCACAAAAGCTACAAGATACAACCAAACCCTTCTAAGTGATTAACCCCTGAGACAACTTGACACTTCACTGCTCTAGAGCCTCAGTCACTCGCATGAAATGGAGTTTCTTGCTCTATGGAAGGGTCTAGAAACTTCTTTGGAAATAAATTTTAACACTATTCTAGTCTTTATTGATTCAATGATTATAATGCTTTAGGTGGTCTAGGCTATGATGGATTCGAGCTTTGTTTTCCCTCTTATTCCCCAAATGATTCTCTTACTTTCCTCTCAATTCAAGCATATGGAATTTTTTCCATGTTTGCTGACATTTGAATTCAGTGGCAGACATTTTGGAAAAAAAGGCTCTATTTGGGCCAAGGAATATTATATTTGGATCAACAAAAATTTAAAATCATCTATATACCAAAGTCATGACGAGAGTCCCAAGGCGTATTCACTTTCATTCAAATTTTGACACATACGGAAATTTGTTGGAAGCGAAGATGAGACATTTTCCTCCTACTCTAAATGGTCTATGGCTCTTGATAAAAGGATAAGTGGTATTGGGATCTAGCTATTTATTAATTTCTGACGTCGGACTTTAAAATTTTCCTCTAGGTGTCCCCTCCACCTTATTATGTGTCTCGAAATATTTCTTCTCATCTGCAAAATGAGGCATAAGAATTTAATTCTTATTTGGTGGGAGCGACTTGAATTCAATATGGATATGGAGTTTCTTTCTCTTAGAAGTGGGTTGGAGTTAATTTCATCACCCTGCACTTTCAATCATCAATCTATTCATCATCCTCCAGAGGATTTTGGGTTGGATATGAAAATTTTCCTCTATATGGCTTATGGTAGTGTTTTAGTCTCAATTATATAATAGATTATGTGGAACTCTAGAAAATTCTTTGGAAGCCTTACCTTGCTATTCTTGGGGTGTGGGTTAAGCTTGTTAGTTCTTTTGCAAGTCGGGTTCAGTGGTCCTTTCCTTAAATGGAATAATCTCATTGTCTTCCAGAAAGCCTTGATGTTGGTTCTTTGTTTCTTAATTTTTTTGATTTGGTTGAGGTGTTGCCAAAGTTTCTAGGAAACAACAGGATGACATGGATGAGAGACAATGCTAGTCTTCACAATTATTATTAGAATCTATGTTCCTCTAACTTTTGAGTAGTCTAGAAATTTCTTTGAATGAATTCCATGAGGAAGTTATTGCACTTAGCACTCGAGTTACAACTCTAGGGAATTGTATGGTTGGGAATTGTATGGGAAGAGATGAAATCCTAGAGATGGCACTAATTTTGTATGGTCTGGTGAATATTTACATTATCGCATAACAAAAAGATATTATAAGGCTTCTAGCTCATAATCTAGTATTATTAATGCAAAACCCTTAACCGTTTCTTAAAAAAAAACGTGTTCCTTTGTTTGCCATGGGGCTTTGGATTGATAGTGAATGAGTGTTATGTTAATGAACTCCATACAAAAAGGACTTTGATTCTGTAACAGCCTCCTCCCACATTTATTCAATTTAACCAGTCTATTAGGGTAAACATGTGATGAGAAACTACTACAATCTGATTCAACTCCCCATGTACAGTTAAGGAAGTGGAACCAACCAAACACAATCAATCTGACCTTTTTCACATGTCACGAAAGCTATAGCAGACAACCAACCCTTCTAAGAGATTAACCCCTAATACAACTTGTCACTTCACTGCTCTAGAGCCTCAGTCGCTCACATGAAATGGGCATGCGTGCAACTGGGGCCCTCTAATCGCTCTCACAACATAGGCATGCAAGCGATTGGGGTCCTTTTTAGCTAGTTCTGAGCTTTCAACCCTGGATTCTATGGCTCCTTTTCTAGGATAGGACTCGGGCCACTTCCCAAAACTCCATGAAACCTTTGAGAATGAAAAAAAACATTGAGACATTGATACAAATATAAATATTTGAACAAACACTTGACTGTACCCCTACTAGACATGACAGGAATTTCGTCAAACAAGTCATGAATATGCAATCTATAGGTGATAACAACATATCTGAGCATAGGGGTCTCATACTTATCTGAGAATCACTAAGAATATTTGATACCTTATCATATTAGTTGCATCATCATTCGA
>APFE030557345.1:0-25104 GCA_000404065.3 Pinus taeda | reverse complement strand
ACAACCTTAAACTTGACATAAAATCCTAAATGCTGTTAACTAAAAATTTAAATGAGACTTAGAAAACTAACTGAAAACTTTTCTAGTCTGCTAAGACAAATACTCCAGCCATGATCTCCCTTAGCTGGATGCTCCTGCATCAAGCTTCTAGGGTAGATGAGAATTCATGGCTTCGGTGCATGAGCTCCTTGATAGAATACCCTGCAAGTTGTATCTAACCCGCGTCAAGCCATGAATTGTCCACAATGGGGCAGTTCTTCCGCTTGACAAGGTACTTTAGTACTCTTTTCTTCGAGTGCGCCTAGCCACTTGTTTATCGAGGATTCCTTCGATCTCAAGTGGCTGAGTTGAAGGCATTTGTCTCATCCACAAACTACTTCCTTTTTGGGTATCCTGAATTGGCTGTGCCGAACTGTTGCCTTCAAGACTGGAAATATATGGAAACAAATCTGCCACGTTAAAGATAGGTGATATGCCCATACCTAGAGGCAATTGTAGCTCATAGGAATTTGCAGAAAACTTACGCAGAATTTTGCAAGGTCCAATCTTCTTAAATTTTAACTTATTGTATTTGTCCTTAGGGAATCTTTCTCTGCGCAGATGTGCTAGGACTTGATCCCCTACATCAAATTGTACCTCCCGCTGTTTTAGATCTGCCTTTTGTTTGTACCTTTGACTACTGTCCTGCAACTTTGACTTCACCTGCTCATGTAGGTTGCTTATTGCTCTTGTGAAGCTTCCCCGTCAGCACTCCTTCTTTCCAACTGTCCAATCTTATAACTCATGCACTCTGCGAGGATGCATACCATATAAGATCTGGAAAGGACTATTTCCCGTGCTTCGATTTGGTGAATCGTTGTAAGCAAATTCCGCTTGGGAAAGTACATGTTCCCACATCCGTGAATTTTCCCCAACTAGACTCCGTAACAGGTTTCCCAAGCTCCTGTCCACCACCTCAATCTGCCCATCGGTCTATGGGTGATAAGCGGCACTGAAATTCAACTGTGTGTCCAACGTTTTCCACAAGGTGCGCCATAAATGCCTTGTGAATTTCACATCCCTTTAGGAAACAATGGACTTGGGCAGGCCATGCAGTCTGACAATTTTAGTGAAAAACAAGTGTGCTACGTGAGTAGCATCACTGGTTCTCCTCCAAGGGATGAAATGTGCCATTTTGGAGAATCAGTCCACCACCACCATGATGGAGTCAAAACCCCGTTGTGTTTTCGGCAAACCCAAGACAAAGTCCAGACTGACTGGGTCCCACGGTCTACTTGGAATAGGAAATGGTGTGTACAATCCTATGTTTTGACTGTGTCCTTTCGCCAACTGACACACTTTACACCTGGTTACATATCGATGCACGTCTCTTCGCGTCTTCAGCCAGTAATAAAAATGACTGAGCTAATCCAAGGTCTTATCAATGTCGAAATGTCCTGCTAGACCTCCACTATGCTTTTCCCAAATGATGTTCTCCCTCATTGAACATTCTGGAATACATAGTTGTCCTCCCTTGAATAGCATCTCCTCTTGTAAGTTATAGTCCATCCATGGACTATTATTCCTCAACAAGGGATTTTGGCAGGCTTCATAAGCCTCCTTGAAATCTGTATATGTTTAATACAAGTCCTTCAGGTGTTCAAAACCCAACACTTGTATCGTGCTCTCCTGTAAGAGTAAAACTCTTATGCTTAGCGCATCTACTACCTTGTTGGCTTGACCACTGATATGCTTCAATACAAACGTAAAATTATGCAAGTACTCAACCCATTTTACGTGGTTATGATTAAGCTTATGTTGCTGCATAACATACTACAATGCATAATTATTAGAAAATAAGACAAACTCATTACCCAACCAATAGCGTCTCCAATGCTTCAATGATTGGATGACAACATAGAACTCCTTGTCATAAGAAGTGTATTTATGCCTGCTTTCATTTAATTTTTCACTGAAGTAAGCTACTGGTTTGTCTTCCTGACTGAGTACGGCTCGAATGGCTATACCAGTGGAATCACAACAAACTCGGAAAAGTTTGTTAAAATCAAGCAATCTCAAAATTGGCCTTTCAGTAATCTTTTTCTTCAATATCTGGAAACTTTTCTCTATAGCTTCAGTCCAATGGAAAGGTTGACTTGCCTTTTTGATGGTATCCAACATAGGTGCGTAGATCCCACTAAAATTCTTTATAAACTTGCGATAGAAACTTTCCAACCCATGAAAACTCCGAACTTCGAACAGACTCTTAGGGGATGGCCAGCGGATTATAGCTACAACTTTTTTTGGGTCCATTTTCAACTCATTTTCTGAAATCACAAAACCCAAATAGATTAATTCCTTCTGAAAAAAAAGAACATTTTTTAAAATTTATCAGCAACTTATTTTGCTGTAACTTCTCCAGCACATATCTAACATGTCAAAAATGTTCTTCCCTGGTCTTAATGAAAATCAATATATCATCAAGATATACAATCACGAATTTCCCAATGAACTCTTTCAACATCTCATTCATTAGGCACATGAAAGTTCTAGGGGCGTTACTCAACCCAAATGGCATCACCAACCATTCATACAGACCTTCATTGGTTTTGAAAGTTGTTTTCCATTCGTCCCCTTCTCTTATTCTGATCTGGTGGTATCCACTTTTTAGATCTATTTTCGAAAAATATGCTGCTCCACTCAAGAATTCCATCATGTCATCCATCCATGGCAATGGGAACCTGTACTTGATGGTAATTCTATTGATGGCCCTTGAATCAGTACACATCTGCCACTCTCCTCCTTTCTTGGGAGCTAAAATTGTCAGAACTGCACAGGAACTTAAACTTTCCTGTATCAATCCTTTGTCCAGCAATTCCTGTACCTGCTTCCTGATCTCTTCGTTGTCCTTAGGACTCATCCGGTAAGCATCTTTGTTTGGTAAAATAGCTCCAGGAATGAAATCTACGTGATGATTGATACTTCTCTTGGGTGGTACCTTATCTCGTAAATCATCCACCACAATATCGCTAAATTCCTGTAACGAATCCTGAATTTCTTCAGGTAAGTCAGAAATTTCAGTATGTAACAGCACTGCTCTTGACCTCCTTACAACGACATACTTTATCTCATTATCTTCAATCTGTTTTAAAAATTATTTTCCTCCCATCAGCAGCGCTTTGGCTCCACTAGTCTCTGTTATTTCTTCTTCCTTGATGGATACAAGTGTATGCTTAATCCCATCCTTGACAAACTTGTAGCAGTTTTTCTTTCCATCATGAACCACTTTTCAGTCATATTGCCATGATCTACCTAGCAGAATATGACACATGTCCATAGGCATAATATCACAGGTTACCTTGTCCCTATACTTTGCCAATATGGAACTCCACCTCACATTGTTCATCAACTAGCAGTTGATGTTCTTTCGGTAGCCAAGACACCTTATAGGGAGTGGGGTGCTTCAACCTTTTTCAAACCCAACTTCTCTAACATCTCTATCGCAACTAGATTATCAGTGCTTCCACTGTCTATAATCAGTTTGAAGCATTTTTTGTATGACTTACACACAGTCCGGAATAATGGCTTTCTTTGGGTTTGGTCAGCTATCTCCTTTACCGATTTCAACAGTACCTTATTCAAGACTAAGGCCTCTCCTGTCTCTGGTACATTCTCTACCTCCTGGGGTGGTGCCTCTACTTCCTCTATTTGAGCAACAAATGCTCCTCTTTGTCTAGCCTGTTCACCTTCAGGACACTCAAAGGATCTGTGCCCCCACTTATGGCACTTGTAACATTGGTAGGCAGCTCCTCTGCCTCTGCCACTACCTCTTCCTCACTGGTATGGCCTTTCTCCCCTAATGCTAACTTCCTTTTCTGTTGTACCTGAGGTCTTTAAACTGCTTCCTTCTTCACTATGGTTGGCAGTTCTACCTCTGCCAAAGGATTGTCCTTTTCCTCTACCAGATCCACGTCCTCTTCTGACATTTTTTTTCCTAGTGGTCTTCTCTTCTGCCTTCAAGGCACTCTGGTATGATTCCTCTATGGTTTTTGGAGAAAGAATACTTATCTCGTCCAATATCTCTAGCCTTAGGCCATATACAAACCTTGCTGTTTTTTCTGGGGTGTCCTCCACGTGACATGCTCTCATATTCACCCAATAAAATTCTTCGGTATACTCTTTCACAGTCATTCCCTTCTGCTTCAGATTCTGCACATGTCGATACAGAGCAATCTAATAATATTTGGGCAAAAACTTACCCTTCATTTTGGCTACCATTCTGGTCCATTTTTAATGGGTTGTTTATTTGATCTTCTCCTCTCTGCTTGGACACTGTCCCACCATAAGGGTGCATGTCCTTTCAACTTGGTGGTAGTGATTTTAACTTTTCTATCTTCGCTGATCTCCTCACATTCAAAGTACTTGTCTAACTCACTGATCTAGTCCAATAGTACTTATGTGGACAAACTACCACCATAATTTGAAATCTCAGGATTTGGCCTACTGCTAGCCAACAAAACCGACTTTAACAACCTGATTTCAGGTCCTTCCTCATCTGATCCATCTGTCGTAGCTACAGCTTCTTCCTCATTGTCGTCTCCCCCTTCCAAATCCCTTCTCCTTCCCGCTTCTACTACCGCCTAACGGGCACTCATGATCCTAATCTCCTCTCTCAATCCTTCATCTGCTACTCTTCGAACAGATCTCCCATGACACCTTCTTCCGACTTCCATTTATAGTATTAAAAAAAAAAAAAATTAACCTTAATCGACTCTGATACCAAAATTGATGGGACCAACCCTTATGTCTTCAGTCAATAATTAATATATGATTATGGTTGATATTTTTGGCGGTTGATTGCGTTGATGATGTGTTTAATGATATGGTATTGGCTTTTAAGGTGGTGAGGACAATTGTCCTATCCTCGAGCTCCGCTTCTCTCGCCTCTACACCTTACTCTCGAAACCCTAACCTCACTCATTTGGTCACTTGCTCCGACACTCTACTGCTCCGTCGAGAGGGTTCTCTGTCACTGGTTCTGTTTGTGGTTTTGTTTATGCTTTCGATTCTCTAGGTGATTTCTCCATTGTTTAACTGTTAATTTGTTGCTTTTTTCAGGCCACGGTCGCGGGGTGACCCAGCTCTCAACTCCTGTTCGGCAATTTCAGAAAGGTAAGACCTCTGTCTATGATTTCCAATTCTGTTTCATTTTTTTGTTGGTATTAATTGTTTTCGCTCCTTGTGAGAAGGGGTTGCTTTGGCGACTGTGACCTGGTCCACGGCTTCTCTACCTGCGCGAGCTCAACTCCTTTGGTGAGTAGATACTCTGCTAACCCTCGTCTCTGATTTTCAATTCATTTAGGGTTTGTTTACCTAGTTGTTGATGGCCTATTTTGTGGTCACTACAGGTGGACGTCGAGCCTGTCTGGTCGCTGGTCTCTTGTCCTGATACCTGTACATTATAACGGGTAGGATTGTGCCATGTTACTCCTCTTGTTTGCCGGTCTTGAGCTTTTTGCTGTTTGTCATTTCCGTTGGGTCTATAATCGAGGGTCTTAGGGCTTCGGCCTCACTGTCTTTGAGGCACTGTGTAGTTATGTCTTCGGCTATGATGACCCTGTAACTTATATTGGGTCTCTGGTTAAATTATAGTCTTGCGGTTTTGGACCACTGTCTCACTGTTCAGTCTTGCAGTTGGTTTGTAACTTTGTTTATAACTGGAATGTAAATTTTGATACCTCTATATATATATATATACACATATTTTGAAAAGAAAGAAATAGTTATATGCTTGGTACCTGTAGATGCTGGTTGCTTTCTTGTTGTGACTGTGTTTGTTTCTTCTGCAAAACCCTCTCTGTCAATTGATGGAATTCGACTAGCCTCTGTCAATATTTATTTGTTCTCTATACTATTAGGAAATGAACTCAATTTCTTGTTCTCGACAATTGTTATGAAACGAACCCAATTTAATTATTTAGATAGGAAGAAAATAAGTTTATGCTGCAATGGACATGGACTCAAATTCTCTTTGGCTTTCAAAATGATTGTATACCTTTGTTTATTCCGTACTATGATGGATGATTACAGTTTTTGATTTTTTTTCCTTTAATAAGTTCACTGTACAATTACTTAAAACTGTCAGCAGTTACATTTTAGTTATTCCTTGATAACTGTTCATCTTTGTCTAAACTCTAAAGTTAACCTAAAACAATAAATTAAAAAGAAAAAGAACAGTAATGAAAATAAAACAGTAAGCTGGGACAGCCTTAAACTTGACATAAAATCCTAAATATTGTTAACTAAAAATTTAAATGAGACTTAAAAAACTAACTGAAAACTTCTCTAGTCTGGTAAGACAAATAATCCAGCGATGATCTCTCTTAGCTGGATGCTCTGCATCATCACAGTAAGATTGAACGCTATTCTTAAATAGGTATATGTGAAACAACGAACATGTTTCTTGATAATGTCTTAATTCGAAGTCCTGGTTAATGGATTAGAATAACGATTAACTATTACCTCAATGAAAATATAGAAAATACTTGTATCTTTCGAACAAATTGCTCTCAGGCTCGTTCTTAGGGTTCTTATTTATATTATTACTTTATAGTTATTTTTCATTTTAAGAGCTCTAGGTTTGGGCGAAAGCTAGGTACAGGCACAAAGTACTGACACAGAGTAAAGAATGCTTCCAAGAATTCATTGGGAATAGGAGGGCCGAGTTCTTCGCAGAGAGATAAATTTGATGTGAAAATTCTCTAATCAAAATTAATTTGGAACAATGAATTTTATAATATTAAATTCAAACCGAATGGTGTAAACTTGTTGCAGAGAAATTTATAGTAGAGGCTAGAAAAAAAAACTATTTTTTTAATCTGTGCAACCATTCATAATTTATACTTTATTCCGTTCCGGCTTATAATTTTAATTTTTGTTCTTTCTATTGTAGGCTGGTAGAAACACTGGTTAAATTCTTACAACAAACTAAGTTGAATATAATGGAGTTCAATGTATGAGTTCATATACTTGCAGAGTAAGAAAGGAAAAAGGTGACGAAATAATAAGACCTTTCCATTAAAAGTTGGAGGTATCCTACTCACAATAATGTTTGAAACGGTCCTCTTTTGCGGCATTTATTCAAATCTTTCTCGGTATGTCAGTTGGGTTGTTATTACTTTGCTGAAAAATAATTATTGGCTTTTTTCGAATATGGGACATTAATGAAATGTTTAGTGAATTAGTAAGTGTTTAAAATGGCAAGGTTATTAAAAGTAGTTTTTTTTTTTTTTTTTTTTCTATTTTAATGATGGAGAATTGAGATCAAGGTTGCGGAAATCTATATGGATGGAGAAAATTAGGGATATTGATAGTGGGGAGGTGATTAGTGAATGACAAGGTCAATGGAAGTCATTGGGTGATAAAAAAATATTTGATATAGAAAATTATAGTTATTGTTTTAGTTTGAATTTTTTTAAAAATTATATAATTATTTTTTTTAATGATTTTTCAATAATTGAAAATATATTTATATATATTAATTATTTAATTGAATTAAGGAAGATTTTGATATTTAAATTTCAAGTTAGTAATGACTTGCTTAAAGTTCATAGCATTCCTATAAATAGTGTTTTTTGATACTTTTTTTTCTATGGTAAAGATAAGTCTTACTGATGACAACCATTCTCTCAAATAATTTCAATATTTAAGAATCACTTACATAATATGATTATGCAAATAATTTCAACATCTACCAACTATTTAGACAATATAATTATGTATAAGTTTAAAATGTAAAAGAGAATTAAATATTTATATGAATGTTATATGAATATAATGTTAGAATAGGTGAATTCCACCAGGTTTTATGTTCAAATAAATATGGAAGTCACCCTTGGAGGAATTAAACTATCAAAGGAGAATCCAAGCTTGACAAGTCTCCCACAATCCTAGTGATAACATCCCACTAGTGGGCAATAGGTTCTTACATCCAATAGACGAGTTGACCTAGGTCTAAGCTTAGCCTAGTTACAAAAAAAAAGAAGAATAGATGAAATTTTGTAGAGTGATTATGATGATAAATGTGTTTATTATTATAATGACAATGGTGTATAATATTTAAATATATTATTTTATTAGAGACATTAATGTATTTATAATATGGTTTGTTCATTATAGAATTATTTATATGTATTTTTTTTTAAATAGATCATAATGTGTTTTCATTACTTTAATGTGAGTTTAATATGTGAATTTCTTTTATTCATTTTAATATGATCGCATTAGATTTTTCAAAAAATTCTTTCAAAAAATGTTCAGATCAATGTATAATCAAATTTGATTTTACCAAACAAATTGATATAAGGGGTGTTCCATCATGAATGACTTTGGACTATAAATAGACATAGTCATATGAAGTTGGAATTACACATTGATTTATGATCTAAGCACTTAGAGTTGAATAGTCAAAATTATACATCTAGATCTTCTATCTTGATTTAAAGATGAGTATTGTGTCTTTTTAATAGTTGGTTGCCCTCCTAATATTCTACTTTCTTTGCACTATAAGTATTGTGTTTGATTTGTTATGTAATTGATTGTGGTTGTGGTAATAAATTGAATGGCACATTGATGTTTTTAATTTACCACTATTATATTTTGTTACAATAACTTTTACCCTTCTTATTTTTCATCATCAATCTTTTAAAACAATTTAATCTTCCAATGATAAATAACAATTGTAGATAGAATAGTAAATGTAAAGAACAATAAAAGACATGAATTCACACCACACGAGCTTTTATAATTTTATATGAATACTTGTTTGTCTTTCTCTTAGAATTTGTGTTTTAAGTGTTACTTATATTTATTAAGAGCGATTTAAATTTGAACACTTTCAATTTTATCATTTCAAAGTTGTTTGGTTCAATTTGGAATTATAATTATTTTTGAAATAAAGTTTTAGGTAAATACAATATATATGACTGATTTATGTTTATTTCAATTTTGAATTCCAAATTTAATTATAATTTTAGTTTAATTTAAATTTAATTTTATCAAATTTTGAAAAATTGGAAGTAATGTAAATAGTTTTGGAAAAAAGGTAGAGGTTGAGAAAGTATTAAAGTCTATCTTTACAAATCTCATGAAAATTTTCAAATAAGTGTTTCTCTTTAAATTCATTCAACAATTTTAAAGGAAACCTTTTTTTTACATGGAGTGCTTTGAAAGGAAAATTAGAACCAAGGAGCATGAGCTAACTAATTAGTATCTTTTTGGAAGGATGTCCTATGTTAAAAATTTATTAGTTAAAAGTGAACTCAGGAAGATTTTTATTTGGAAATGCATTTGAATTTCCAAAGAAACTTTAGCCACTTGTTCATGGGTGATTGATATCATCAATTGCAAAAGATTTGGTATTGTAGTCTAGGCTCATAGACCTTTCTAAGATTCAATAACTAAACGGTTCCATCTTCATTATTCAAATTTACTATACTTATGGTAGATTATGGCAATTTGAGATTTTCAACATCCTTGAGTTCAAAAGATTCATATTTTGACTTCAACTTGATCTTCTTATAACTTTATCCAAAATCATTCGATGTAGGTCACTATGATCTAATCCACACTATGATCTAATTGATGCAGGTGCATCTCACCATTTTCTTAATTAAAGAAAAATCCAAGTGGAGCATGAAGACGTGGACTAGCGGAGCTGAATAAAGGGAAAAAATAGAGAAAATCTCCCTTAAAGCAGTTAAAGAAAAAAAATTAAAGAGAGAATGGATAAGACTAGATAAACTTCCTATTATTAATAGCCATGCATGCTTTTTGGAGAGTTTTTGTGGAGAAAAATCAGAAGAGGATAGGATCGGTCCTTCATAAAACTTTTTATATAAATGTAATGCAATAGGGGTGTAATAGATATCTTATTTTGTGAAGAAAATTGTGAGTGGGCAAGATGTAGCCGAGCATGAGTTCGTTTTAAGGCTGAAAGGCCTTAACTTTGTAATTGTTCCGTAATATATATAAAAGTGTGTTTATGTTATGTGTTAATTGTATACGCTATGTGTTTTATAAATGAGTCAAAACTTGTGTTCTGTAAATAAAAATGGTGTTGCAGGCACTTAGCGGCGGCTGCATGAATGTTTAGATGAGAGCAAGACAGACTATAACAGTGAATTAATTAAAAGGCTTCCCAAAGATTGAGTGGGCCGATAACCCACAGGTCCAGGATCAAGATTTTTAAAGAATTTGGGATTTTGGGCAACCCCCAAAATCTCATTTTCATCACTGATCCACAACATACTGGTCAAAAACATAATGATACAAATGTTTGCTAGAGTTTGAATTGGGGGAACAATGTAAATGGATCTAACTGAAACCCAACAAAGCTATATTAATTGCAAGAAATCTTGAATCCCATTAAAGTTGGCATATACAAATAGGTTGTGGATAAATTCCTACCATTCAACTAGGAAAATAATTCAAACACAAGAGTTTCAAGTGCAAATACATATGGATGTCTAACGAAAAGACCAAATTAGGGTCTTTTGGTCAATAATTGCTAAGGATGGAGATATTAGCTATCTCTACAATTCATTCTTTGGCAACTACACGAAAAAACAAAAAAGAAAGTACCTTATATTGTGGATTCTCTTGTCATGTCAACTATGTAATTCTTGATATCCACCTCTTTAACTAAGATCCAAAATTCTACTTACACCGTTTGGCACTTTCACTGTCATCATGGAAGAGTAACAATTTAATGCTCTTTTTAGTAACAATTTAACGCTTTTTCCTAGCTACTACCTTACAACATTTCCTTTACAACATCCATACAATTGCTAATATACTTTATGAGAAATCTGTGTGGTCAAAAATGTTAATGTTCTCGGAAGTGTTAATGACAAAATTGAAGGGGGTGGTTTACTTGTTTGGAATACAAAGATAATCCCAAAATATAGAGTAACGAGTTTTTTTGGAACCACGTTGTAATTTAAGTAAATTGAAAAAATTGATAATCTATTCATTTACACCTATCTCATTAATGTGCCTGTAGAAGAAAGAAATGGGGAGGCTGGTGCGCAGGTAGAGAGCAATTTGAAGAATTCAAATAATGGGGAGGCTGGTGCGCAGGTAGAGAGCAATTTGAAGAATTCAAATATCGAGACTTTCAAGATTTCTGTCCAGATTTCGCTGTGTCCAAGGTGATAGAATTGCAGAAAGCTATTCATGAAAATGCTATAATCCAACGAACAGTTTCAGCACATTCTCCCGGTGCTCAACACTAATGTTGATGGATGCCAAAAGATAATATTTACATTGACATCCATTAGTTTCTTTTCAAAAAATAATATTTACATTGACATCCATTAGTTTTTTTTTCAGAAGAAAAAGCTGTATTGTTATATTAAAGCAATGCGAATACAATATAAGAAACAGGGCATAGATTCAATGTGGTTTTTGTCTCCTTACAACTGAAGGCTTTCTGCTTTCCTACATGGTGGTTTTTATGTTTTTTCCATATGTCTGTCTTTCTTTAGGACCATTTGCTCCTTTTTCATATATGTTTTGACACTCTATGCTCCCTCAGAATACTTCATGATCGGCCCCTTTGATGCATACGGTTTTCTGTAATTATTTGACCATTATATTGCCTTAATATAAATATGCAGTTTTTTCTTCTGAAAAAAAGGTCAGATTGTTTACAGAAAAATATGCCTCTAATGTGCAGATCACAAGATGCTCAGAGGGAGCAAAGAGAGACAAAAAGCAGATCACAAGATGCTCAGAGGGAGCAAAGAGAGACAAAAAAGTGTGTAAGATACATCATATGCAAATGGTCTGGGGAAAAACAGATATATGAAACAAAATGCCAACAAATGTATGATAACAAGAAGCCACAAAAAAAAGCTATGCCCTGTTACTGGTGATGTAGTCTTAATGTAAGCATATGCAAAGCAGAATGGAATTGAGAGAGACATTGAAATCGTTGAAGATTCTGTGATTGCACCACCTCCATACAAACCAGACTCTCAGTCGTTGTTTCGCTAATCTTGACCGCAAGAATGCAAATGCCTACCCAAGTAATTTTTTTAATTTTTTTCTCTCTTTGTTTATATTGTAGTTGCAGACAAGCTTTACTCATGATGTTGCATTCTCATTTAGGGCTGCGCATTGCAAACTATGCTTATTCGACGTTCAATCTCCGCTATTTTCAAATTAATATATTGTTTGGTTTAATATATTGCAGGCTTGTTTTAAATATTATAGATTTGATTTTAATATATTTTCGATTAATATATCCACGTTTCACTTTAATTTATTCAAAGGTTTGATTTTTTATTTTATACTCTATGTTTGAGAATATTAAAGGTTTGTTTTTTTTATACATAATATTATATATAACATTATATATATGAAAGTTATTTTTTAAATGAAAATTACTCTTTATCTTTTATTGAAAGGAAAGCTAAATTTTGCATAAAATTTTTATTATATTATATATATATAATTTTATTAATAACAATAAATAAACTCAATCCTAAAATCTACGATCCAGTTTTTTAACATATTTGTCTTTCTGTATCACATTACAACAATTAGACCCTTAAACAAGAAACTTTGTATTCTCTTTGTAGGTGAGACATTAAAACTCTATATGCCATCTTAAAATTACAATCAACAATGTAATTTTGTCGAACAAAAAACAACAATCCTTACATTTGACATATATGCTTATTTTTTGTACATTTGTTGCAGGTGTATTTCTATTAATAACTAACAATCTTTAAATTTGACTTTATTTTTTGTATATTAGTTTTTTTTCCATAAAAAAAAAGGAAACTTTTTATTAAGTGAATAAAAAGTTATAAAGTGAATGCATTGAACTATTCATGAATAACCTTTGAGATATGAGTTCAACATACACATTGAGTGAAATCAACAACATAATGAGAAAATAGTGAATAACATACTTACTCAAAACAAATATATCACCATAGCTAACCATGAAAAGTAGATAACATGAAAGGAAACGAGCCTCTTCGAACAATTGGACAAAAACAACCCAAACCAGTATCCAAAAACCAACATGTCCAGGACAAGTCCAGAAACCAAAAATATACATAATCAACATGATACCAATAATCCATAAATAGCCCCCAAAGAGCTCGATAGAGCAAAAAAAAAAAAAGTTGAGAAACCATATGAAGAGATTATAAATAAGGAGCTTGATTAGAAATCGTGAGCCCACGTTGTCCGAATCAGTTATGTACTAGGAGTCCAAAACCTGTTGTAAACCTTTTTTAGAGAGATAATCTGCCTCCATATTCCTCTCCCTGTAAATATGACAAAATGATAAATCGTCAAAAGCTGTTTTGAGAAATAAAATTTCATCTAATATAGGCATTAGAGTAAGATTTTGGCAATGCTGCAACATTATTTTCCCAGTTGATCACATTCAAAGAGTCACCAGAAACCTGAGCAGCAAGCACCCTGAGCTGCCTTAACCAACAGAAAATAATTTTCAAGGTAAACAATTCAGCAAAGTTATTTGAACCATGCCCAATACCCACAAAAGCATTTATGGTTTTATGTTCATTCAAGTGTATGATGATCCCCGCCCCACAACGATTGCGAGCATCAGAAGTCCCATCAAAATGAGCCCACTATATATCAATTCTGATGGTTTCAACTTGAATATTTTGAGAAGGAGTAGCAGGAATGTTGTGAGGGATCAACTCATAAATGGAAGCACATTGAATAGCTATAACATATGGGTCTGATGGCTGATCCCTGAAGATTCTTTTGTTCCAAGCCACCCAAATGACCCGACTGATAATCAGGGGAATATTTCGATAATGAGGATCAGAAGTATGAGCCCACCAATTTTGCCAAGCAATCTCCATAAATTTCCCAGACCAATTTGAGATTATACCAACTGATTTTAAGAAATGTTCCCAAGTTTTAGAGGTAAAAGAACATGATAAGAAGAGATGATAAGAGATTTCTTCAGAGGGTTTGCACAGGGTACACCAACCAGGACCATGTTTGTTCCTCTTTTGTAGGTTATCCCAAGTTGGGACTTTGTTCCCAAGAATGCACCACAATAAGAGTCTATATTTAGGGGAACAACTGAGCTTCCACATATACTTAGACCACTAATGTCGAGCATCCCCTAACCTTCTTCCCATTTGATATTTGTAACCATATTTCAAAGCATATAGACTACTGAGAGAGTTTACCCAACAAATATCATCAACCCTATCCTTTAGAAAAACATTTGATCTCTGAAGTTCCTTTATGTAATCCCTTAAACCCCCATCCACTGAGGCTCAAGACCTAATGCCTCCGTGGACTTCCAACCCTGATTCCAAAAAGTAGTAGACTCTTCATGAGAAACATGGTTGAGTGAAAAAACCCCCTTAATAGCAAGTGACTCAACCAATCCCATAAGAAGAATGAAAGCCTCATTACAACCAACCCATGGATCAATTCCCACTGAACATTAGTACCACTGCCAACCAACCATGATAACCCATCAACAATAATATCAAAAGAGTCAGTCGTGACCTTCCAAATAACCAAAGAATTTCTATGAGACTTCTCTAGATCTCTCAACCAAGCCATCAAATCAACTGGATTAATGCATTTTCTTTTATCACTGAAGTCCATAAATTGTTCTTCATTAAGAGACTCCATCCTGATTTTGCTGCCAGTGAGCGAGAAAAACAAGGAAGGTCCTTTATGCCCCACCCTCCTTTCTATTTAGGGTAGGCAATTTTTTCCTACACCACCCAAGGAAGTACATCCTCCACTTTTGATCCTGCCTAGAGAAACCGACCACAAATATTCCAGATTTGTGAAAGGATACCTTTTGGAACCCATGAAAGAGCAATCCAGTAAACTAGAATATCTTGTAAAACTGATTTAATGAGGACCAAGCGCCTCGCCCGAGAAATTCCCTTGAAACTCCATTGGTTGATTCTTTTTTCAATTTTTGTAACTAACCATTTCCAGAGCGATTTTTTGTAGGAGTTCATCTTCAAGAGAAACCCCAAATATTTAAGGCTTTCCATTAATGGCATGACAACAAAGGGAAAAAAATATGTTGATCTAGTAAGCTCAGCCTTAGAAAGACCATTGTGAGTAATAGAAGATTTTTGTGCGTTCATACTCATTCCTGTAGCTTTTAGAAATAACTCCATAATTGACTAAGCTTAGAAAGGTCCCCCCTAGAGCCATCACAAAAAATTAAGATGTCATCCACAAAGAGAAGATGTGTAATGAAAATATTTATGGTGATTTCAATGCCTTTATATTCTCCCCTTCTAATGTCAAGGTCAATCAAATGGCTCAAATGCTCCGTAACTAAAAGGAACAGAAGAGGAGATAAAGGGCATCCTTCTTGAAGGCCTCTCTCACTATGAAAAAAAGGAGAAGATGCCCCATTAACAAGAACATCAAAGCTCACATTGGTAATACATCCCATGACCCAGTTAATAAAACCAATGTTGAAACCTAGGTGAGTCATTAGAAGACGTAAATACATCTAGCTAATCTTATCATATGCCTCTGAGAGATTGATCTTGACAATCATCCCTTTTTTATTATTTCTTTTGATATTGTGCAAGGATTCATGGGCCACACCAATGGCTTCATGAATTTTCCTACCTTCAAGGAAGCCAAATTTTTCCATGGAAATGGTTTTTCAAGTAATAGGTTTTAGCCGACGAGCAATGGCTTTTGCAATAATTTTGTAGGTGCAATTGCATAAGGAAATGGATCTGAAATCATCAAAACATTGGGGGTCATTAAACTTTGGGATCAAATCTAGAAAAGTAGAGTTAATATTATCATGGACAAAACCCCTGTGCCCGGATTCCTCCACCAATCCAGCGATATCGTCCCCAATGATGTCAAAAAAGTGTTGGAATAATTCCACCTTCCAACCATCAAGACCTGGGCTCTTCTCTTTCTGCATAGTGTGAAGGACCCCCTCCACTTCACCCTTTATGACTGGACCCATCAAGGTCTCATTATCATCATCATCCACAAACCTAGGGAAAACTTGAGCAACCTGGATGACTTCAGCAATAGTGATCTCAAGGGGAGCTTTGAACATTTTTTTAAAATGACATAGATGATAACTCGTTGAAAGAAGAAGTCGACTCCCCTTCTTAATTTTTCAATTCCCATATCGAATTAGAGTTTTTCCTTCCCTTGGCATAGTTCTAGAAAATTTTTAAGTTTTCATCTCTTACCTTAAGCCAAATGGCTCTGCTTTTCAACCTCCATTTTTCTTCATTTTATTTCAAGATCATGTGCCTTTCACCCTCCATAGATTTTATCTCTCTCTTTTTTTCCTCTGTCTCATACTCATCTCCCTCCAAGCTTTCAAGACCCTCCAGTTCAAATTCAATAGATTTTAGAGCAACCTCATCCCTAATAGATTTTTCCTTTGCCCAAGAGATTCAAGCATGCTTCAATTTTTTAAGTTTCTCCATAAATGACTGTGCAAGGGATAAAGTCGAGGAGCCATTTTGAGCACTCCAAATCTCACGAACTAATTTATTGAAAGACAAATCTTTTAACCACGACTAATTGAATTTAAAAGGCGAGTTAGGCATCCTACTGGCCCCTTTTAGTTCCAGAGTCACCCCCAGTGCCAACCCATTAGAGAAAAAAAGGACTATATGCATCTAAATCATCTTTTATCATAAAGAAGTCTAATCGCTTAGCAACCCTTGCCTCACCCACCCTCCTATTACTCTAGGTGGTAGTTTCTTTGATAATATTAGCATCAATAAGACGCCCCATTTGTATTTTGTTTAAGAAGAAATTTTCTAGAGATACACCTATGCATTAGGTCCCCATGACTTAGAGATCCCTAGTTTTACATTCAGATCCCCTCCAATCACAAGGTTTGGACAATTTAGCAGATACTTTGCAAACAAATTATTCCAAAAAGAAATACGGTCCTAACAGGAGCCATATTGGTTAAGAAGAGTTAAGTTTGAACATAGTTCGAATGGGTATACCTCCACTCTGAACATCGAATCTAAGCCCCAAGAGTTAGTTTTAAGTTGTTGTCTTTTGTGCCTAAATCCAAACCCCCTGAATGACCAATTGCATCAAGGGGCAAAAATGACCACCCAGGCAACACATTTCCCAAAATATTTATAACGGACTCCCCTAAACCCAGGGTCTCTTGGATCACAATCACATTACACTCCACATTCATAGACAAGTGTTTTAATGTCAACTTCTTATGGGGATTGGAAATCCCCCTACAACCGAAGGACAATAGGATCATTTGGAAACCACCAATTGGGTCATTGTTGCTCTAAGAGACCCTTTTAGGGATATACGTTTTCCATCGATGATATCAAGTTTGGATTGAAGCTCAGCTTTAGAAAAGTTTGATTTACTACCCCCAGATTTTTGGGGGCCAACAGAGTCCTGTAGAAGACCAAGGCCTCCCACCGAATCATCCGGATCAAGTCTTTTTCCCGAGGCCTGAGATTGTAAAAAGGTTTAACAGGGTTCAATACATCGGAAGAAATAAAAACAGAGCCCCTAGCGATGGACCGGAAAGGTTTAGAGTCAGAATGGATGTAATAATTTTTTCAAGGGCCAAATAGATATTGCTTTTTGAAGAGAGAAAACCAATAGAAGGCTTGGAGGGACCAGGCCCATTACAAGGATCCATAGAGGGCGAGACCAAAACTAAAAAATAGGAAGGGAGATAAAGGGAAATACGCACAGGGAGAAATGAGTCCTCCGCTGTCATCTCATCCACCACGTGTATAGGAGAAATCCCTTCAGCCACAAGAACTACAACCTACTAATTTTCATTGTTTTCATTTTGTAAAATGACCTATGCCCGATGGTCCCCCAAATGGACAGCATGTTCCATATCATCATCCACTGGTAGTTCCTGAATTTCCCGAACTCGTTCCACCCAATTCTTCCTCCTGCGATTGAAACCCAAAAGGCAATCCCTTGCCAAGTGGCCATGTTTATGACAACAATGGAAATGATATGGAAATTGTTCATAATCCAGGGTTTGTGTTAGGTTGTATCCCACCACTTGAATCTCCAGCATATCCTCCAACCCTTCCCTTGGGTCCAAATGAACCAGAATACGAGCCAATTTCCTTTCATTTGTTACTTGGAAGGACATATATGCTTCCAAAAAAGTGCCCAGGCTATTCCCAATAGCCTTAAAAACATCCAGGAACAAGAGTTGAGGAGTAAGTGAAGGGAGGCACAACCAGACCAGAATCTCACAAAACATTTCTCTTTATGCATCAAACAAGACGTGCCATCTCTTAAAGAAAATAGGGAATTTCTTGAAACACCAATTTCGTCCCAGAACCCAATCAACAACTTCTGCATTTGAGAAGTGGACCATAAACCACCCCCTTGCCAAGCTGATAACCACCGTCTGAGAATCCGACCCCAGTGCCCATTCCTTATTAAGCCATTCCTTAATATAATTAATAGAAAATTCTTTACCTTTTACCCTACCCACAAGAATTCGCTCAGTAGCATCCATTGCCTCATCCATCTATATATCCACCCATAAAATTAATTTAGGTTTCCCCTCCTTTTTCCTTATTACATTTCCTTTTTTCCTCTTCTACGTAGAGGACAAAACATTCACCGATGGAGCGATAGAGGCATTTTATTCACCCACTTGGTTTCCCAAGCCCTGTTCACTACCCACTAGGTTATCTGAAGAAAATAGAGAGTTTTACAGGCCTTCTAGAACCAAATCTTGTCCATCATTTCCGCTAGTGAGGGGTTTTCCACCTTCCCTCGACCCCAAAGACCCCAACTCTAGAAAACCACCCTGGTCCAAAGCTTTTCTTGGGAAATCATGGAACCCTAACCCAACATTCTCATATGATTCCTGTAAAGGAAACCCTATTGAAATATTTATCTTTGAAAACCCATTAAAGGTTTTCAAACCAGTAATCCCAGGCTCTGCCTTAACCCAAAAGGACATCGAGAGTTTAATCGCACAATTCATAACAGGGATTTTGTAATTCAAAGTTTTGTAAGGACTTAGACCCCTGATCAACTTCCTAGCCCCCAAAAACTCATTAAGGAAATAATGAAGTCCTTCCTGCCTCTTTAAACCACTGCTCCTAACAATGTCTTCCAATCCACCTATTAAAACCCCATAAATAGAGACTACAATAGGGGATGTGGGACTTACCAGTAAACCTGACCTAGCAGAGATATCTGCCAAAACTTCCCCTTTCAAAACTTCATGAATTCTAGAGTCTGGAAACCCACAAAACTCCTTTGTGGAGGGGGTTTTTAACTCTTCCAACAATCCTATACCACCGCCATAATTCCATGCTAGCTCCATACATAAACTTTTTCCAAGTGGTGACTTAGCTTAGATAACCCCCTTTGCTATCGCTAGATTCTTCGCTATCAATTCCTACCCCCACACCGATAAGATGTCCTCTGGGGCCAGGCCGAAGTCAACAAAGTCAAAAGGAATCACCATCACTTAGAACAATGAGTAGGATATGCAAAAAAACAAACAAAAATACTGGAGTGGCCGGTAAAAGGCTCGATGAGAACCCGCAAGCCAAACCCCTGGGACAACGGGAAAAACCCCACACTGTACAAGCTATGGTTACTAACTTCCCTAAAAGTGAATGCCCCAAGGTAAAATAAAACGCTAAAGGGAAGAGAGCACAGTGAAACCAGAGCAAGTAGCAAGAACATAAACTCCAGTTAGCAAAAACGACAGAAACCTCATGACATACAAACCGGGAGAAGGGAGGAAAACTTAATATTTTATCCCACCTCGAGCACAACACCTTCAAACACATCCCCTTCTCCATTTTGTTCCATCCTCCACGTGTCTACACCCAACTACTGACAAGAAGCAAGTGTCCAAATTTTGTGTACATTTGTTATAACGATCTTTCCACTAATAAATTTCTATGGATTGCAAATAATGCTTTTCAGTTATCTGCATACTATGGTGGATGTTTTATATTTAGATTTTAACACAAGTTTTGGATATTACTTTCATTAGTTTGATATTTCCAATCCCCACACACACACACACACAACACACACATCATATATATATTATTATATATATATTATTTTTATAATTGTGGATTTATTGGAATTTTTTTAACATATTATTTTTTATTAAATAATTATATCATGATTTATATATTGTGTAGTTTTTTTTCTTTTTAACAATAACATTTATCAATCAGTTAATTATTGATATTAATATTTATAATTTTATTTTATTAACCTTCATTTATGTTTAGTAATTTTGTAATTAGCTTGATATGTGATAGAATTTGGTAATGCATTTTCTATACCTTTTTAATTGATTAATATATTTTTTCTTTTAATAAGATAATTAATTATTATGATCATTTTTTTTATAATCATATGAGATTAAAGGGAGGTCTAATGAGGAAATAGAGGTATAGTATGCAAGGGGTTGAGAAGTGCTATTATTAATCAAGCCAATTTTTTATCTTTGTGGCAAGGGTTAGAATTGACTATCTCAAATATAATTTGATAGTTAAAGGTGTATGGAGACTCT
This sequence comes from Pinus taeda, assembly GCA_000404065.3. Lineage (NCBI taxonomy): Eukaryota > Viridiplantae > Streptophyta > Pinopsida > Pinales > Pinaceae > Pinus > Pinus taeda. The sequence goes on along the minus strand of APFE030557345.1, from coordinate 4,520 downwards.
GTGATAGTTATTCAATAGGTTTGTAAGCTCAAAGAGAATTTGAGTTAGGTTCAATCCTCAATTTTGCAAAGAATAAGACTACAAATACAAAAATTTGAGTTTGCAATGTTCTACCATGTAAAGACGCATCTCAACTCAAAGGTGGATGCATTAACAAATAAGCGATTCTCCTTAGAACAAGGGATATTGGTTCAGGATGAAAGAAATGGCATGTATAAACCTTTACCATGAAAATCTCAAACATTAATGAGAGATTAGGTATATTGAACTTTTTAACCAATAATAAAGGGGGGATAAATTGATTGGTGGTTCGATGGTCTCATGCAAGTCCAAAATCATGTTTTTTGAGCCTACAAATTCTCTCTCCAGTATTTTGGTAGCTACCATTCATCATCGAGAGCCAGGTTTGTGGATACACTTGATTTTTCCATGTGATCACGAGAAAGGCTAAGGACAAATGGAGGCTTGTTCAATTCCTTAATAAATGTGGGAGGAAGCATTGGGACATTATTTGAATATCAGAGAAGAAGCATAAATGCTTTGGGTACAAAGTTTTAATGGTGGAGGGAGGGATTTGCATTGATATTAATACATAAATCGAATGTTTGGTTTATAAGATTTACATGGCAGTATGTTGCACTCAAAATGGAAAGAAAATTGATGGCTTGGTGGGGGAAAGCATGTTTGGTTAAAGGCATGGTCACTTGTCACCATCTCATTTGAATTTCGGGTTTAGTTCACCAAAGCCGAAACAAGGAAGGCAAAGTGTCATGCATGTGTAAACATGGAAACATCATCTCGCTCAGAGAAGGAAGAATTTAATCGACATCTAGACTACCTCACAACAATAATGGAGTACATTTTGTCTTTGATAAACAAGCAAGGGGAAATGGGGGTCGTAGAGGTTCAAGCTCAGTTAGCTCCTATCAATCAAAAGATAGGCTTAATATAATCCAAGATGGACAGAGTACAGAAAAAAAGCAAACTTTTGGACCTCTGTCTTGCAAGAATGGAATCCTTGAATGGTAATGGTGTAGCAATATTTGATGTGGAAGAGGATAGGAGTGTGGCGACGAAGGTGCATCAAAACGTGGGCCAAAAAAACTTAATAGGGATGATGAGGTGCCAGACGAGATCTAGGCTCGTGATCCACTATAGCCAAGGCAATCTATCGAGGATAATGAAGAAGTTAACCTTGAACTCGATTTAACGAGTGCAGGCTAGTTTGCTTCTTGTCTTAAATTATGTATTGAAAATATGTATTAGTTTTAGGAGTCTTTTGGAAGATTTACATGAAATATCATGAGTTTCGGGTCACAGTATGCAGATAGGGTTGTAGGAAATCAAATAATTTTTGGCCACTTTTTAACTCAGTTGATGAAGACCTTGTTGTAGATGTAAAAGGTTTTGGCCTCGAAACCAGATTGGAATGAATATAGAAAACCTAATCGTTTCATTTAAAATAATAATAATAGTAATAATAATAACATGAGATTAATAATTATCATTTAGGAATTATCAACAATAATGTGGGCAATGGTTAACAATCATCACCATTATTGTTATATTGTTGATGACAATGTTAAAGTGGTATTTACCATAAGCGGTTACCACAATGTGTTTTTGTGACATTCATTTACTATCATAACTATATTTGGTGACATGTTTTAAGTGATTTTTGTGGGTGTTTTTGGCTTGCTGTATTTGGTAGTGGTATTGACATGTTTTAAGTGACTTCTACTAGTGTTTTTGACTTACTTGCATTTGGTAGTGATTGATGATTGGTAATAAAAAGTTGTGTTGAAAATACATTGTGAATGACTTTGCCCTCATGGACAATGAGACATGCAATAATTTTTCTTCTTTCACGTTAAAAGAAAAAATATGAGTGAAATGTAAGTGAAAATGATAGAAATTTAAATTTTTTTTTTTGGAAAAATGAAAATAGAGACATCAATTTTTTAAAAAAAGAAGTAAAATTAGTCAAAAGTTGAAATTTAATACTTAAAATTTTCCTATTTGTAATCAAATCATTTATATATTACCAAAATGACCACATAACCATCCTCACTTTTGACATAAATACTAGATTGAGTTAGACTTCTTTTGAATCCATTATCTGTTAAATATTTGTAAAAATAAATTTAATAAAACCTAAAATCTCATTTAAAATCTAGGCAATCCTTGACCAATCCATATACCAATTTTTTTTCCTATTATCCAATCTAAAAATCCTAAATTTAGAACATGCAAATTTACTTTTTTGAGTAACCATTGAAGAAAGAGATTTAACATCCATTTGATAAGTATTACACCCAATTGTGCAACGAGAGTTATAACTAACATAATTATGACCACCCTGATAATTGGGGTAAACTCATTTAACATCGTAAGTATTTTAATTGTCACATCATATTCTAGTGGCGTGGATTTCTTTTATTTTGGACCTACTTTATTTCACTACAATAAAATAATTCACTACCACTGAGTTTAACATTAAATTGTAGTGTTTCTTTTCATTTGGGCATTTTCTAGTGCAAAAGTTAATCGTTAGAATTAAAGTGATTTTTGTTTAATATTAAATTGTAGTGTTTCTTTCCATTTGGGCATTTTTCTAGTGCAAAAGTTTAATCGTTAGGATTTAAGTGATTTTTTTGTATTTAGCATCAAGTTTAGTGTAAGTTTAGCATTTGGTGTAACATTAGGTACATTACATGATTTAGCATTAGATTTTAGGTTTGGAATTAGATTTAGTACTAGGTTTAATGTTAATTTTAACATCTATTTTTAAGTTACAAATTGGAAATGGATGCTCTTTGTCTTTGGTAGTTATTTTGACTAGAGGTATTAGACTTGCAGTAGCTTTTTTTTGACAGTTTTGTTTAGTGTAGTCAACACATTTATGTTTTGGCGGATTACAAAGCATTATCATGGTCAATCAAGGCTGGTTCATACTACTCTCCATGACATTTCTGTTGTCATTCTACACTTTCTATTTGTGTTTTCTTTTTGTTTCTTTGTGCTTAGAGGCATCTTTGTATTAGACACATTTGATGGAATCTCATGAGTAATGCCTAATTTGATGTTGTTAAAGGATGGGAAATGTAGTTTTTTTGTTACACAATGTTATGGCTAAAGAGTGTTTTTCACTTTTAGATGGTGCCACTGATATCCATGTACTTTTTGTAAACATCTTTTGATTAATGGAATTTTTGTGCTCATTTACAAAATATAAATTACAATTTCGAAATTTTAAAAAGGAAAATGGCAAAAAATAAAAATATGGGATTGAAAATGGTAAAAAATTTGGATGGAAAAATGGTAAGGGAATGGTAGGATTTGAACCAGTAGATATCTTCTTGAGCTACATTCCCACAAAAATATACCATTAAAAGTGCAAGTTTGACTTGAAACTAGACTAACCTAGCACAAGTTAAACTTGATGGTAACATAAAGAGATAATGGTAAAAAATGAAAACATAAATGGAAAATGATAAGGTAGCATTGGGATTTGAACCTAGATCACTTGTCAATAGGAAAAAACTCTAGATTAGTTACATTCCCGTAAATATTTGCCATTACAAGTGCATATCTAAATTCATACTATCCTTACTTATGCATAACAAGTGAATAATGCATATTTGAGTAAAGTGTCAATATTTAATACTAAGGAAAAAGTGAGTAATGAGAGATAGACGGGTGTTGGGATTTGAACCCAATCCTCTTTATGGAATGTAATATCCCTTCTTAGACCGCATCCATGAATTGGATCTATTCATTAAGTGAATACCACTATATGTATTTTCTCTTATTCTTTTTTTCATTCAATAACAAAACATAAATAAATATTAGAAAATCAATAAAGGAAAAGAAAATAAAAAGAGGAAGGCGCGAGGATAAGGGAAAGGAGAAGCCATTATTCATTATAGAGGTTTCTCCATGAAACCCTAGTATCCATTCATGGAAGCATAAACTTTCAACAACAAAAGAGCAATAAGAATTGCCAAATCAATTGAGTAAAATAAAGGTAAAAGCGAGGAATGAGAAGGGAAGGGATAAGTCATTACCTTCTTCATGGAGATTCATCCATGATATCTTAGATTCCATGTATGAAAAAATAAAGCTACAACAACAAAAGAACCATAAACATTAAAAATTTAATAAAAGTAGAAAAACAAGGTAAGAGGAAGGAAAGAAGGAAGGTATGAAAGGGATGGAGGAAGGAAGAGAAAGGAAGGGAGAACCTATTTCCTTCCTCATAGAGGTTTCTCTTTGAAATTGAAACCATAACCTCTTATTTAGTCTTGGAAATGATGCCAACATTTGGGAGATCACCTGGTCAAATTCCCAATTGGATCCTTATTCATTTGAGATGGTGATTTCCACTGTTGTGTGGGCCTAGTTTCCTTCTAGAGACTTTGTTCCAAAAGCTAGAGACTTCGTAAAAGAATGAAGTTATAAAACAGATTATGAAATATTGATATAAAGTAAAGACTAAAATTATAACTATTCAAAATAAA
>APFE030557339.1:1891-34941 GCA_000404065.3 Pinus taeda | reverse complement strand
AAAGAGCATGGAGGGTCATTTGTAGGGTAACCGTTCATGAGAGAAGCTTATGTAAATTTTCATTCTTTTATTAATAAATTGCCTGAAGTGGCCGTGTTGGCTTAGGCTGTGGACTGTATCCCTCTTTGAGGGTTTTAACCATGTCAACAATACTGGTGTATTGATCTGTGATCTATTTGAGAGCGGTGTTCTTTGGTGTTTTGTCCGAGGAACTTACCCTGTAAATTCCTACACTTAGCAACACCATTTTGATGTGATATATATGGAACAATATGGTACACTTGAATGTCCGTGTAGTGTAGTAAGTTCTGAATTTGGTGTTGACATATTCACCTCTATTATCTATTCTTAATCTCTGTAGTTGATGTCCATATTGTTTTTCTATAACGAACATGTAGGAAAAACAAGTCAAAAACTTCAATATTAAGTATCAATAAGTAAACCCAATTGCATTTGGAGAAGTCATCAATGAAATCTAAGAAATTCTTGAATCTAGAGAAGGAAGGAGAAGAGACTGGACCACAAAAATCCCTCTGAACAAATTACAAAGGGGCTGAGGTGTGCGAACAGACACATTTGTCAAAATTGTCCCGATTATGTTTCACAAAAGCACATCAAACACAAACACCGTCTCTGTGAAAATTGAGAGGAAGACTATTCACCATATTTTGATTACAATCACTATAATGAGAAATAGTAGAAATGATCAAATCACTTATGCCAGAATTTTCTCAATTCATCATTGTGAGCAATAGAAACTAAGAGAAAAAGGTAATAATCCAAAGTTGTCAAACTAGTACAACTTGGTAATATCATTAACTATTCCAGTAGCAAGTACATGCTTATGATCTTTTAAATCCTTAATTACAACTTAGTGAGGTGAAAAATCTAATGTTTTACCTTCACTTGAATGAGTGATTTGATCAACTGATAAAAGGTTGCAGGAAAGACTTGAAATATATAATACATCATTGAAGTGACCATTATCTACTTGAAATGTTCCAGATCCTACAACACTAAGAAATATATCATCACCAACAAATGTTTGTTTGGTGTTATAATCATTAAGTGTAGAACAAATGGCTTTATCCTTAACCATATGATAAGATTCTCTAGGACAAGTAATGCATATTAAATAATGTATATAGAATTGATGAGATGATTACAAATGAGGGCGATGCCTCCATATATACCTAGGAAGATACCTCTTCACCAATGGTCATGTCCTTAGGGACATACCTCTTCATTAACTAATTACTAGTTAATTAATCATTATTTATTATTATTATTTGTATTTTTATATTATAATAATTTATATTATATAATATATATATATATTATTATATATTATTATAGAATATATAGATATATATATAGATTAATATAGATTTATATTTATCTTATATATATATCTATATATATATATTGTTCAGAACATTGCCTTCCTCTTCAAAAAGTTCTCCTCAAAACTTATTGCTGACAAAGTGTATCATATGTTTATTTGTCTTTTGTATCTTTCAGCGTTCTTTGAATTGTCATATTTGTTGATACATGATGATAGGATCTTTTAAGTGATAAATAAAATTGTCGCACTCAGAAGGGATCTAACCATAATAAATCAATCTTCTGAGAAATATTTCAATTACTAGAAACTTGAGATGAATTTTTATCACAAGACTAAATTATGGTGACATCGATATTCTTGGGAACATAAGTTACTTGTTTCTGGTTGATATATCTACTTTTATAATTTGGATGGTGATAAGGAGTTCTTGTGATTTGATCTCCCATAATTTGTTTGAAGGTATTTGATTTATTTTAGGTACATAGGTCACTTGATTAATTGCAAAATCTTCACTTGAAATTTCCATTGCTTGAACTACAACATCTGAGTATGTCTTCACGTCCAATGGTTTATCCTCTTATTGAGTTATGATATGGACTGGATCAATATTCGTTCCTTTATCTTCAAGTTGGATTGTTACCATGGGAGACTTCGATACTTCTTCTTCAGAAATTTGTTCTAACTTGTTTTTTAACGACTCCTTATCACTTTTAAAGCTTATTTATTTTCGTAAGAAGTTTTTGATTATCATTCCTTAGATGTGAAAGTTCTTCGTTTTTGAATTGTTGACATTATCATTAGTATCCTTCTCCATATCTTTTAAACTGTTGATTTGTTCTAATAATTTTTTATTAGTGTTCTTTAAATGTAAATTTTCATCTTTCTTTTCTGATAAGTACTGCTTGAGTTCCTTCTTTGTGACCTTAGTCTTCTTTACTTGTGCAAGTAATTTTTCAACGTGATCTTTGAGGTGAGAAATTTCTTCGTCCTTTTCCATTACTTCCTTGTAGTGCATATCAATATGATCATTATATTCTTGTTGTAATGCTTTCTTGTTTCGTCAAAGTTTGGATATTTTGTCTTTCTCTTGGTCTTCCAGCTACAATTTCTCAGTACATTGGATTACATCTTTTTGTAGGGGTGATGATGGTCTTTTAACTTGTAATTCAAATTCCACTTTCTTCATTTCCTTATTAACATATGCATGGCATCGCTCAAATGTTGTCATTAATTGTTCTATATCTCTTGCTAATGATTGTTTTTTTGCATCACTTGGACATTCGAATAAAGTAAAAGTTTTGTAACATTTTATGCAAATGAAGTTATGATTTCTAAATGAATCTTGACCATTATAATACCCCTTTGAACAAAAAGGACATTTTGAGGAGAAACCAAGGTTCTTAATGACATGCATCTTTTTTCTTTTTGTTGATTTATTTTTTTTAGTCCTCAAATATTCACTTTTATAAATATATATTTCCCCTTTTTAATAGTTTTGGAACTTTTAACTAACCTATCCCTAATAATCCTTTCTCCTTATTTCAAATAAACCCCCCCCCCCCCCCCCCCCTCCTTTTTTAAAAAACTTATAATTTCTTTGGTATTTTAACCTCCACCTAGTATTTCCTAATTTTAATTTGTAATGATACTTTAAAAACTTCAACTTTTTTTTAGTTGACATTTTTATAAATTTCGCAACTCTTCAGTTGATTTTAAAAGCTATTCCCCATAATTAATTATTAAACAGATTCTAATTTTTCCTTGGTATTTGTTATGAAAGGGTTCACCACTAGGGAATGACTTCAATGGTTGGCTACTCTTTCGTTGCCCTTGAATTAATTTATGAAAGAGTTCATGACTAGGGAATGACTTCAATGGTTGGCTACTCCTTCCTCCCCCTTGAAATAATTTAATTGTATGAATTATAATATTTATTATTATGTGTTATGAAGGGTCATAGGAATAGGTCAAAGACGTGATAAAGCACTAGCATATAATCTCTATGAAAAAGAGCTACAAAATTGTTGACTTAGTAGTGTGTTGAATTTTTAATTAATTAGAGAAGGTGAATTTGTAGTAGTCAATATAATATGGAATTTTAATGAATCCCTACACCATACAGATGTGACTTCACATGGTATCCATGGACGCACTCCCAAATATACATAGGCATTAGTGTAAATGGATGATGGGTAAGAGATGACAGTGGCGATGCAAGAGTGGTCGACTGAGTGGTAGAAAATGTAGTAGTGGAAATTGGAAATGAAAATGATGGAAATTATATAGCGAGTGGGATCTGGAGGAGGCGTGGAAGGAGTTGACCAATAACGAGTACAACTATAGGTGAATGTGAGAGTCGAATGGAGCGGTTTTGTGGTGGTGAGAAGGGTTGGCAGCAATGGAAAAGGTTGTAACAGCAATCAGGATGACCTTTGCAAAATAGGGAATAACCTGGTGGTGGTCGTAGCTATGACAATGAGGTCAAGCAACTAGGCGAGTTGATGGTGGAGACAGTGGAAGCGATTAACTAGTTCTACACAGTGGTTTGACGTTTGTGGTGCTAGGGCTGCAACTCTTGGACTCTATGTGGCCAGTTGTCGACCCTTCAAAATTACTTTATATATACTTTTGTTTTTTATTTTTTTAAAATAATTTTTATATATCTTTTTTTTTATTTTTTCTATATTTATTTTTACATATAAATTTTGCCCTTTTTAAAAAAAAATCTTTGACTAGTTTTCTGCTATGTTTCTTTTTAATATCAATTTTTTATTATTATTGTTTTTCTCTTTTTTTTCCTCTGATCCTTTTATATCCTTTTTTATTGTGTAAAACCTCTTCTTTTTTTATAATTTTTTAATAATTAAATTCTCTTTTTTTTATAATTTTCTTTTTTAATGGCCAAAGGCTTGACAGCCAAAAGGAGAGCCTCCTAATAATTCTATAATAAAACACTTCAATTGCATGACAACAACGTTGACACAAGGTTCATGGCCAAAGGCCAGACTATCTATATGCAAAGGTAGAACAGGCATAGGATCAAACAACTCTGATACTAATGTTACAAACAAAGTTCATATACACAACAATAAACTCCAGGATGCTCTGAAGACAAGAACATCCATTGTAGGACAAGTAATGTATATATAATTGATGAGATGAGTACAAATGAGGGCGATGCCAGCTTATATACCTAGGCAGATACCTCTTCACCAACGATCATGTCCTTTGGGAAATACATCTTCATTAACTAATTACTAGTTAATTAATCATTATATGATATATATATATATATTATAATAAGAATATATAATATTTACTAATAAAAACACCAAATGGCATTGAAAGTGGATATTAAAGTTAAGCTCTTTTAAAAAAATGCATTAACGGACAAAGGACCATGTGGTAGATAGAAGTTCTTCCACGTGGTCATGGATGAAAGATATAAAAAATTATTTTCCCTCACTACCTTTGACTATAGGCTCAATTTTAAAAATTAGTTACTTTATGAGGTTACCCATTTAAAATAATTGAGAATCACATTTACAATGAAGTTATTTCATAAATGAGAGTCGTGTGCAACAAATAAATGAAAAAAATTATTAAAGTTATTTTATAGTGATCAAATTTTATAATACAAGTGAAATACACTTTACAATAAAGTTATGAAATAACATAAACATTGCATAAACTTTTTGAAAAAGTAATTAAATAAAAGATATTTGAACTCAAGGCCTCTTACTAAATAATGTAACTTTTAATGAAGTGAACTAGTGCAAAACATATAACAATAATATGAATGTTGTTATTGGAGCTGCACCTCGAAGTGTGTGCTTACTACAAAAGAAGCGTTCATTAAAAAACATAAAATTTTGAAGAAAAAACTCCAAAACTCAACAACAATTGGGTTAGATTTGAGTTCGCTGACTTGAAAAGTGCAAATTTATTTGTTTTTTATTTTTTGAGGTTACACAGAGCATATGGAAATGAGCGTAAGCAGCCAAGAAAACATTTTCTACTCTATTTCTTAATTTTTGAGATCACATAGAGTGCATGATGAAAAACATAGAAAGAGTGAAAAGAATAACAAACTAAGAATATAAATAGAAAGCCAGAAAATGAACTATGTGAAAAATTGAAGCAATGATCCGAACGCAATGGAATAGTCTATCCAAGCCATAAATGTACAAAAATAGTAGATCTTAGATATGCTGCAACACATAATCAAAATCTTGCTCAACAATAGGAGCAACTCTTCAGACGAGTTTTGAAACGATGTTCAGGAAAAAAGGGTATTCCATAAAGGATGGATACCTTCAGTAACCACTCACAAAACCATATAAAAGATCATGATGTCAATATTTTTACATGGTTAAAACCCTCTAAGAGGGAAATAATCCATGGCCCCGATTAATGTGGTCACTTGAGAAAATTTTGTTAATGCAATTTTTTTTTTTGCATAAGGAAGTCCTCACAATCAATCATCATGCATGACCCTCCATTCTCTTTAAGTAGAGATCATGGACCAATCGAGTGTTAAGCCACATATCAATATTCGTTAGTGTTGAAAAGTGTGCAACAAGAAATGCTAAATTTAGGAACTGCTAAAAATAGTAGTTTGGCCAATGAGCATTTTGGCCACCTTCGGTGAGAGGTGAAACTGCTAAAAATAACATCTTCTAAAAATAACATTTCTGGGTCCCTTCCTATTTATAGCATTCCATGATCTATCTATAGGAAGTAAATTTAATTTGGTCTTACCAGTAGTTTAAAATATTAATTAATTAATCTCCATGAGTTAATTAGTTATGTAAAATTAAACTTGAAGTCCTTTTGAAAACATGCAATAATTTCTCCACTAATTGGGGAATGTGTCCTTGATTTGCTCCACTAATTGAGGAATTAAGGATGAGTTCTATATTGAGAGATCAGTTGACTTAGTTTAACTTAGTCAAGTTCAGTTAGATTAATTTAACAAGTTGTTAAATTAATGAAATATAGTTTGTTCATGCTTGCATGCATGTGACAACTATTATTTTCAGATAACTATGTATTCACTCATGGATAACTGATTCATGTCAATTTTGTCAGAAACCCAGTTGAGATCAGAGAAGAGACAGTGTACTATCAGTGGGATGAAAATTTTTCCTATAAAGGAAGCTCATCCATGATGAGTATTTATCTCCTTCAGGTTTGTGTAGTTAGATTAGAAGTTAGTGAGTGTGTGAAGAGGCCAATTCACACAGGTGGCAACACTGGACCCCAAGGAAACTATACAAGGAAATAGGAGGTTTGGAGGGCAGAGGAGAAGGTTTATGAGAAGCAATGCGCTGTCTATGAGTAGTAGAGGAATTGTACTGAGCGTTGGATAGCTTCCGAGCTAAGGCTTTGTGTAGTCCGGACTATATTTCCACTTGGATGATAATACAGAGATGGGGTTTTAGGCAGGTGCTTTCCCCGGGTAAATTTTTTTGTGTTATGTGTGATTGATTCCTTCTTATCAGTTATATCTGTTCTTATTGATGTTGCTCTTGATTGATTAAGCTTCCGCTAAATTGTTTGTAGAGGTAGATCAAGTGTTTTGCTTTAGTACATTGTATTACCAGGTGATCGACAGGTGGGAAATTTCTACATGGTATTAGAGCTAGTTGATCTGTAGAAAAAGTTCTACATGGTATTAGAGCTAGCTGATTTGTAGAAAAAATCTACAAAATTATACATGGTATCGTAGCTAGTTGATTTGTAGAAAAAGTTCTACATGGTATTAGAGCTAGCTGATTTGTAGAAAAATTCTACAAATTTCTACATGGTATCAAAGCAAAAGCGATCAAAGGAGAGAACAATATACTGAGAGGAGATTTCAAAGTTTTGAGTTTTGGGCCGAGAGCTTGCAGAGCAGATCTAAAAATTTATTTACAAAATTTTCAGAAACAAATAGCAAATTTGGATTCCTTGCAGAAAAATACCCAAAATAAAAAATAAAAAAATCGGTTGAATAGGAGTTCGGATGAGGGAGATATCGTTGATTTAAAATCAATGCTTTTTCTAGAATTTCGTGACGGTGGGAAAGTGAAAATAGATTGGTGTGTTAACTAAGAACCTGTATGCACTTGAGGTACAAGATGCATGCAAAGCCTTTAGGAGCAAGGCAAAGGTTAGATACTTGGTGATTGAGAGAGAGAGAGAGAGAGTAAATTACCTCTCAACATGCAGTGCCAGAAGAAGTCTCAGACGATTATGGAGGAGCCACAATTGGTGAAGTAGCTTCAGAAGGTGGTGGAGCAGCAACAACTAGAGAAGATGAGAAGAGATCGAGTATGGGAAACTTCGAGCTAGGTGGGCAGAGGGATCACATGCAGCCATACCTCCAGGTAGGAGGTGGGGCGATGTGGAGTGATCATCCCAAGGAGGAGGGTAGGATCCTTGAGGTACCCAACCTCTTTGATTCAACTTTGCTACAAGAACCCCGATGTGGAGTAGCAGGAACTGACTGATTGGGTAGAGGCAAATGCGGATGGAGTGGCAGAGAGAGGTACAATGTAGGGAATACCAAGACAGCGCAGAGCATGCAGGCTGCAGCAATGCAAGAGGCACAAGTGTGTTGCACAGTGCAGGGTAGCACAAAGAAGGGTGCAACATTGCGAGATGCATGGAGATGTTGCAGTAGCCCAAAGGTCAAAGAGGGAGCACTTGTCAGCAGCAGGTAGAGCTTCAGCATCAGAGTATGTTTCTAGCCCAACAGAGAGGTGAGTTGGGAGTTTTTTTGTTCCGAGTGTTGCTGGAGCAACTACACTTGGTCGATGTGTTGCATGCAGAACATTCCAAAGTTACAGGACTGGGTTCGAGAGGAAGCCTTTCTTGTTGAGAGGGAGTGTTGAAAAGTGTGCAACAAGAAATGATAAATTTAGGAAGTGTTAAAAATAGAACTACTAAAACTAGCATTTCTAAAAATAGTAGTTTGGCCAATGAGCATTTTGGCCACCTTGGGTGAGAGGTGAAACTACTAAAAATAACATCTTCTAAAAATAGAATTTCTGGGTCCCTTCCTATTTATAGTAGTCCCTGCTCTATCTATAGGAAGTAAATTTGAATTTGGTCTTACTAGCAGTTTAAAATATTAATTAATTAATCTCCATGAGTTAATTAGTTATGGAAAATTAAACTTGAAGTCTTTGTGAGAACATGCAATAATTTCTCCACTAATTGGAGAATGTGTCCTTGATTTGCTCCACTGCTTTAAGAATTAAGGATGAGTTCTATATTGATAGGATCACTTGACTTAGTTTAACTTAGTCAATTTCAGTTAGATTAATTTAACAAGTTGTTACATTAATGAGATATAGTTTGTTGATGCTTGCATGCATCTGACAACTATTATTTTCAGATAATTGTGTATTCACTCATGGATAACTGATGCATGTCAGTTTTTTCAGAGACCCAGTTGAGATCAGAGAAGGGACAGTGTACTATCAGTTGGATGAATATTTTTCCTATAAAGGAAGCTCATCCATGATGAGGATTTATCTCCTTCAGGTTTGTGCAGTTAGATCAGAGGTTAGTGAGTGTTGAAGAGGCCAATTCATACAGGTGGCAGCAATGGACCCCAAAGAAATTGCATAAGGAAATAGGAGGCTTGGAGGGCAGAGGAGAAGGTTTGTGAGAAGCCTTTGAATATCTATGAGCAGTAGAGGGATTGTACTTAGAGTTGGATAGTTTCCAAGCTAAGGCTTTGTGTAATCCGGACTATATTTCCACATGTATGATAATATAGAGATGGGTTTTTAGGCAGGTGCTTTCCCTAGGTAAATTCTTCTGTGTTATGTGTGATTGATTCCTTCTTATCAGTTATGTGTATTCTTATTGTTGTTGCTCTTGGTTGATTAAGGTTCCGCTAAATTGTTTGTAGAAGTAGATCAAGTGTTTTGGTTTAGTACATTGAATTACTAGGTGATCTACATGTGGGAAATTTCTACATGGTATTAGAGCTAGCTGATTTGTAGAAAAATTCTACATGGTATCGGAGCTAGTTGATTTGTAGAAAAAGTTCTACATGGTATCAGAGCTAGCCAATTTGTAGAAAATTCTACAAAATTCTACATGGTATCGGAGATAGCCGATTTGTAGAAAAAGTTCTACATGGTATCATAGCTAGCTGATTTGTAGAAAAATTCTACAAAATGCTACAGTTAGTATTGAAGAGAATATCAGTTGTTGAATCACTCTATGTCGAGAACATATCATGATCATTGGATCGCAATGCAGCTAATGCATACTAAAAACATATTAAGAAACACACTGCTACCTAATAGTCACATTAAACCAAGTTGAACTTGACTAACTCCTTAGTGTCTAAATATCCTAACATTCATGGATATTATTTATGGTTCTTTGAGGGCTACGTGGGGTATATCTTTAAGTTTCATATTCCTTAAACTAAAGGATAAAAAAGATTAGTTACTTATGTTTGCTTATTTACCTTTGCACAATATTAATCAAAACTCTTAGAGTGACGGGTAGATGATGAAATATTTGAAGCCTATGAAAAACACTCATTTGATCTGATTTCTTTTTAATATTCAAAACAATTTGAACTAGATTTACCCTTTCAAATGATACCATCTCGCTAATATAATGCTGCCATTTAAAATACCCCAGCCAAAAACTAAAGGGAACATAGCAAAATAAAAATTAATATTGTCAACATTGAGCTTCTTCTATCCCTCTAACCATAAGAAGATACAACACTAGGTGTAATCAAAAATTCAGTATAACCATGCCAATATTTTGTTGTTTCAAACATCCTCTTGGGTTTAATACTGCCTATACAACACTATGTGTAATCGAAAATTCAATATAACCATGCCAATATTTTGTTGTTTCAAACATCTTCTTGGGTTTAATACTACCTATGATTAAGTCTTTCAAACCTCACAGTGTTTTGACTCCAATTTTCCCAAGGATTAATAGGCACTAATATATTTGAATTCACCACATAATTTTCACTGTACGATATAATTATTTTAATTATTAAATTTAGTTGGTCGAGGAAGATTATAAGGGAAATTTAGCATTCTCACTTAGCGAAACCCCCCTCATGCTAAAGGAAACACAACCTTAAGTGAAGGAAAATCCTATTAAAGCGACATTGAGTAAGGTTTCTAAAAATTCCCCTAGGTTTGCATTCTTGCTTAGACTTAAATATTTTATTGCTGTAGATTTAGAAAGTAACACCACTTACCATAATTTTGGATAATTGACGTGAACCCGGTGGTCCACTTCATGAGAACATAATAAGTACATAAGTAATCTCAAATATCCTTATTAAATAATAACTATTTATTATATGAATATATATGATACCACCAACGATTGATTGAGTATAACGACCATGTGCAAATACATGTAAAGTTTTATAAGCCATTTCCTCTTGGAAAATGTATGACTATAATTATTTACAATATAATAAATATATAATAATGATTTATATGACTATGTAGTACAAAAAATTTATGCATTATTAGATATGGGTAATATAATTTAAGCATATTGCATGTCCCCAACCCCCCCCCTTAAAAATGCCTATTCCTTAATGCATAGACATTCAAAAACTTCTCCTTATAGAGTGAACAATCTTTTATAGCTATAATCAATTAGATAAGGTTGAGGAGATGAGACAATATGACATTCAGAGCCTTGGACAATATTGGCACACCGAAAAAAGGATCAATCCTACCCCATTGCTGGTGCTAAAAATATGGAGACCATCAGAATCTTGTTCAATTCTTGAAATTCTTAACTTATTTTCTAGTATATGATAACAAATAGCCCTAAAGTAAATTGAAATATCTTCATCTTATTTATATGCCCTCTGCAACTCCTCCATTTGCCATTTTTTGTTTCAAGCAATGTAATGAGTTCCTCAATTTGGTTATGATGGCCATGGGCCCAAGCTTTATAAGCTAAGTCCATTCATTAAATATATAGCTTGAGATCTTTGTATGAGAAGCCCATTTTCTCAATATTGTATCTTTTATATTCACATTAGATTTCTTTCCTTTTATTTTTTTCTTGATTGAAAATAAAAGATTAATTTAATAACCTTTTAATTGAAACTTGGAAAAATAACAATATGTTTGATAACCCTTGAATTGAACCTTAAAAAATATATTTAATAATAACATTTTACCTCCTTAAAACCATATCTTAGTAAAGACCATATCTTAATAAAGTAAATACTCTCACCCTTATTTATTTAAAATTTTAACCTTTTTCTTTTTAAATATTCACTTTAACTTGAATATTTATAAAACTTATTCCCATTTTTTATTTCTCCATGTAAAAGATAAAAGCTAATCTTGAATAAAGAGAGATTTATATTTTTGTTTTCTTTTGGTCTTTATTTCTCCATGAAAAAATAAATGCTTATGAGCTTTTCTCATAAATGGATACTCTTAACATGCATTTTAATAGTAGTTGGAAAGTTTCTCTTTTTAATTATCTTTTATAATTGTGCACATAGCAACTCATTTTACTTTTTCTTTCTTTCTTCCGTAAAAATAAGTATTTAATTCTTTAGATTCTATAAAACATTATACATGTTGGTTTTCCCTCATGTACCACTAGGGAAATTAGGTCAATGACAAAACCAAAGTTCTTTTAGCATCCAAAGATTGCCTTTGTTTGAAAGTTCAGAATTATAGAGCTTATTTTATGAGGCTTGTGCATGCTAGAACTACTATGAATTGATAACTAGAAAACTAATAAGTAAAATAAATAGAGAAAGTGTAAGCTTAAATGATTAACCAATTTTGGGAGAGTCTAATTCCTAAACAATAGTGGGTTCTTCGTTGCTCCATGGTTAGCAACCTAGATTTGGAGAGAAGCCCAAATGTGTCCAAATTCTTCGCAGTCTTCGATCCAATCCATGTGTTATGAGTTGTACTCCATTCCTTGTTTCAATCTGATAAGACTTTTCCTAGCATCATTTTCAGGTGCCAATATATGTCTATTGTATACATATATTGGTTGAAACAACCCCTTGTGAGACCAATATCCAAAAACAATTTACTATTTCACTGGCGATTTCCACATTCGATAGTCAACCTTGTTCCCTGGAAATCTCTCAATATGCATTAGTAGTCTCTTCTTAAAGTTAGTTGCATTGTATGTGCACAACATAACTTGGGTAAGGACTTCATCCTCTGATGGGCTTGAGTATTGCTCATTTATTTATAATATGTTGCTCATCATGGCTTCTCACACGCTATTGAGGCATCAAGCATCTCAAGAAGGTGTCAAGATCGAAAAATGTAATGGCCGAGGTGTGGTTCAAATTAGGGATAGTGGGGAGGGGAGTGATTAAATCATTAGGTTAGACCCAAAATAGAAAGTCTTGAGTAGAGACACAGGGGTCATAGAAAGAGGGTGTAGTAAGACAGAGGTTCAGTGAGATAGGAAGTGGTATGAGTTGAGGCAAAGTCGGAGTAGAGTGAAACTCCTTGAAAATGAGTGACAGACCATAGGGGAGGAGGGATTGATGAAGCCCAAGCACCAAATAAATACAAATGAAAAGTAAGGAGAGCCTAGACTAGGAAGGGAAGGGGTGAGCAGGAAGGAGTGATTGCCAAAAAACTGAAGAGGAGCCTTGCTCTAGAAGGAAACAACAATAAATTTCCATCACAAAGGACATGGAGAGGAATTTAGATAAGTTCGTACCACCTTCCTGCAATGATTGCTGAATGGGGAACTAGAGGTCATGCAAGGCATTGGTTCCTATTCATATCAAAGCTTGGACCAAATATTACTTTGCACCTTACATGGAATTAGCCTAGTACGCGTACCATACCTCTTCCACTATGTGTGATGATCAATTCACGTGACAAACCAACATGGGAATAACTCCAAGTGCGAGGCTAGTGGATTATCACTAGTAGAGTCTCCTCTTGAATTAATGTCCTTGCATATTAACATTACTTCTCATCTGCTAGTTCGATGGCACAATGCCATGGAGGAGTGTGCTATTGGGAGTGGCCCGTACTGATATGACTAGTTATACATTAAAGGGGATGGGATGTGTCATGTCCATCCTTCTTAATACTTGGTAGGGCAACCAATGACCATGCTCCTCTCCGCCCATCCCTTCTGGAGCACCCGATACTACAATGGAAACTCACTTTACTTATGCCAACTATGGAATTTTCATTTCCCTTGATAGTTCTTTATGTGCACTTTTAAAAGTACTTGGAAACTTCCCTTTTTAATTATGTTTCCTTAAGTTGTTTAACACATAAATTTTTCACATGCACATTTTAAAATACTTGAAAACCACCCACACACTTACACACACATATAAGATTTTGGTAATCAACTAGGAAATTATTTGCAAAACAATTTTTTTTCTTCTTCTTCATTTTCTTTTCCTTTATCCCTCTTTTTCTTTTTAATTGTGATTTGGATAATTTATTTTTAAGAATGATTATTTTATCAATAATTCCTTGAAGGTCATTCTCGTATTGCTACTAAAAAAATAAAATTTGGCTAAGGGTTAGAGGAAAACTGCTCTAACACCAATGGTCCACTTCCCGAGGTCATCATGAATGCATAAAGTAATCCCATATATCTATATTAAATAATAATTATTTATTATATGAACACACATGAGATTGATCGATTGCATATAATGGACTTGTATAAATACATGTAAAGTTTGATCAATAATGTCTTTAGAGAAAATATGTGCCTATCATTATTATATATACCAGCATAGATCCATCTTAAATAAGGATTTAACATGAGTCGAGAGGGATCTGATTTCTTAAGATTTAAATGTTTTGTATAGTTATTTTTTTTTTAAATCTTTTATTTTGGTCCTCAGCAAAATTTCAATTTTGATGACGGATGAACAACTTTACACATCATACCAAGGTGTAGATAGGCCGTAGAATAAGCCTCTTTGCTTAATAAAATGAATGATCTATATGACTATTTAATATAAAATAATTATTTATTATTTAATTCTAAAAAAATGAAATTTCAATGCTTTTTTATTTTTATTTTTTTATTGTTAAATCTTATATTTTGGCCGTGAGCAAAATTTCAATTTTAATGACGGAAAACAAATTTACACATCATACTGTGTTGTAGATAGGCTATAGAATAAGCCTCTTTGCTTAATAAAATGAATGATCTATATGAACTATTTAATATAAAATAATTATTTTATTATTATATATAAAAAATGAGATTTCATAATCTAAATTATTAATAAAATTCTTCAAAATGTTCTTATTATACCATCACTTTGCAAGGGGACAAATATCTCTACATTGAACAAGAGAATTACTCTAAAACCTAACAAGTTTGCACTTAGCATTCCCCTTTTAACATTTGTTATGGTTTTCAACGATTGCATCATATAAACTTCCGGTGGCTCTCTCCACGCCTTCCACATTAGATAAAATTAGTAAAAAGAAGGGGCAAAGCCATTGCTTTCCTATATAGCAGTAAAAGCCCCCGGATCCAATATCACTTGTAAAAGGAGATTGAGTCTTGCATGCTAAGATAGACAAAAGTTTAAGAACCAATATCAATTAGATAGGATTCGTATAATATCTCGTGCACATTAGATTGAATGTCTTTTGTGTTAAACTTTTGGTTCACTGTAAAATCCATTATGTGATTAAAATGGATAAGTTTAATTCCATTATGTGATTAATATGGATAAGTTCAATTTATATGGATAAGTTCAATTTATACGAGTTAATATATTTAGAAAAGAAAAAAACAAATTAGGCATCCCCAACTTATTATTTCATATGTCTAACATACTCTCTAACAAGATGCGAAGATGCATTGCTAAATAAGACGATTAGGATAAGCAGCATCAAATGGATTAAAAACGTACCTAATTGACACATTTAAGGAATGTATCTTTGGGTCAAAAACATACCTAATGGACAGATTCAAGGAATCTATCTTTGCAAACTAAGAGGATCTTCCATTTTAGCAAGCTCCTCCTCATGTATTATATTGTAAATCTTAAGGACCATAGTTTGTGTTTACTTGAATTTGACCCGTATATGTTGAATTACTGAATTACTACATCTAGGTGAGATTTTTTATATAATTTTTAAGTGTGGTTTATAAGTAAAATTTTTTTAAAAGTTTTCTGGTTTATTTTCGGATTTAATTTGTTTAACATATAGTAAAGATTTATTGAAATCACAAATTTAAGAATAAACTCTTCACAATCAAAATACTTTTTTGAAAGTGTTAAAAATTAGAAAATTTGTCCATCCTATAAGAATATATATGAATAGCCTACTGTTGTGAGTTCCTCCATTTTAGCAAAAAGTGGACATTTCTTTTCCCTTATCTATCCCAGCCCAGGGTTGAGAAAATTATTTCCTTAAGTTTCCATGAGTAACATCTTCACGTTCGCTGGTTTGGCTCTATAGGATCTCTGTTTCATGTTTCCTCATCATAGTTCGTATCTGGCCAATACACACAATTGATTTCCAATAAAAAAAACCAGTTGTCCAACATTTTCTCCTCTCATACTTTCAGAGAATCCTTCCGAAGATTTTGAATCTCATTACCAAAACACTGTAGGATTTGTCATTGCAGAAAAACAAAAACACTGAGTGAAAGAGGATAGGGTGAAAAATGGTTTTTTTTTGCATTATGGACTTTTTTTTATATTTAGGGATATAAATTTTATGTAAGATTGTAATTTTTTTTTTGTGGTTTAAAAATACATTTTATAGTTTTTTTTTTGTATTTCTAAATATAAAAATAGTTAAAAAAACCCTTACCTTCACACATTTAGCTTGTGTAAACTACAAAACCTTACCTTGACACATTTAGCTGGTGTAAACTACAAAACTCAAACCAGCAAACAAATGTCTAGGCAGTTTCAAAATTAACCAAAAAATAGAAGAATTAGAGTCCTCGACTTATTGCCCTCCTATACTTCCTAGTTTGGC
Source organism: Pinus taeda (assembly GCA_000404065.3). NCBI lineage: Eukaryota > Viridiplantae > Streptophyta > Pinopsida > Pinales > Pinaceae > Pinus > Pinus taeda. The sequence continues at coordinate 18,612 of APFE030557339.1, read as the reverse complement.
TGAGTTTTCTCTAGGCAAGTAAGTTCAATTTATTTCAGCGGCAAGCCAAGTTGAGTCAGAACTCCTAGTCCTGCTATAGTGGCATTTACTGGCATTTACCGTTGAAGAATCAGTCAGAAAAACAATCAGTTTTTTTTTTGTGTTTGAGCAATAAGTGTCAGTAATTTTGGGGCACTGTTTGTGTGCCTAGTATTATACAGTGGGTTCTCAAGGTATTAATGAAACTAATGAATGCTGAATATAATGAGATGAAATGAGATAAGGAAATTCTTAAAGGGAAATATTCTTATTTTTCCCTTTTTGTATTTTGATTGAGAGTTACTGTATGGGATCCATACATACCGTGACTTCAATAGGGACTCTGGTGTCAATACGATGTTGGTAATAAAGATCAATGCACTCCACATCCAGTCTCTTCAAGCTTGCCTCGCAGCAGGCGCGAACATATGCAGGATCTCCTCGGACCTCCGGTTTTCCATCTGGAAAGCTGACTCCAAACTTTGTAGCTAATTGGACTTTGTCTCTTATCCCTTTAATGGCCTGCAATTGCAACAATAAGTTAAGATGCAGAAGAACAGGGCTAAGCTCTATAGCATTTTCAATGGTAATTATAAGGAAAACAGAAAAGAAAAGACAGGAGGGGGGCTGTCCCACCTTTCCAATGAGGATTTCGTTGGTAAAAGGGCCATAAAAGTCTGAAGTGTCCAGAAAAGTGATGCCCCTGGAGACAGCATGGCGGATGAGAGATATCATTTCGTCGTCGGGTTTTGCAGCGCCATAGAAAGCAGACATGCCCATGCAACCCAACCCCTGTGCTGATACTTCTAGTCCTTGCGACCCCAAACTCAATCTACGCACTGCTAATTGTGCCATTGCTGTGTTGTTAGGCACTCACTGTACCCCCTTTTCCAAATCACAGCGAATGTTGTACCTTCGACTGTGGAGTGTACGTATTTATGGATTGGACGGAATGAATAGTTAACCACAGTCTTAACGAGATTTCACCCAATTCGCCGATCAGTAAGAGAGCGGGACTACTTTCTCAGCGCGAAGCAGTAAGCAATCGGCAGCTCAGCATTATAAAAGTCCGTGCGTGAGGAGATATGTACTCTATTGATATGCACTATTGATGTGTACTATGAAGGACACAAAAGCTCAAACTATGTACACCTAACCATGCTTATATTTTGAGATATACATAAAATATATATTATAATATATATATATGTCTTTTGGAGGGGCGGGAAAATGATATATTACTTATCATTTGTCCCCCCAAAAGAAATGGTCTTCTTTTGGTCGTTTCAACAAGGCAGGCAAAAACGTCATTAACTTATATCTCACGTAACCATGCTGATATTTCGAGATATACATAAAATATACGTTACTTATCATTTGCTAGCTCCTACAAAAGAAATGGTCGTTTCAACAACGCAGGGCGTCACTGAAAACGTCATTAACTTATCGCTAACGTCAAATTTCTGCATTAACTTGTATCTCACGTAACCATGCTAGCGTCAAATTTCTCCATTAACTTATTGCTAACGTCAAATTTCAACAAGGGAGGCAAAAACGTCATTAACTTGTATCTCACGTAACCATGCTGATATTTCGAGATATACATAAAATATATATTACTTATCATTTGCTAGCTACTCCAAAAGAAATGGTTCTTTCAACAACGCACGTGTTAATTTTGCTCAAAATTATGTATAGATTTTTTAAAATCATAAGTTTATGTTTGTGAAAATGGAGTGTGTGAGGATCTGTTTATGCATGCAAAAGCATATTTTAAATAACAAAAGTTATAATGTTGTTAGAAATTGTATTACTAGATTATATCTAAAAATAGCTATTTTTTCTATGCAGTTGTCTATAATGCGACTTTGTTGTCTATAATGCGACTTTTTGAAAGCTTTTCCGGTGGGTTTTTCCGGTCAAAATCCGGCAGCAATTTATTGGAATCGCAAGTTTGATAGCTAGTTTCTGCACAATCAAAGAGTCCCAGAGATTTTTCGGGGTGCTAAATCCAAATATGCAGTTAAAAAACCATTTTAACTGCAACAAATCAAGATTTAACCTCAATTTCTTCTGCCAGGTTCCGTCACCAGAATCTCAAAAAGTCGCATTATAGACAACTCCTTTTGTCTATTAGTTAGATTACACCTATTTTAAATACAAATTGAGTCGTTGTAAACACACACAATTTTATAAAAGGGTACAATTATTATTTTGTTTGTGAATCATTTCAAATTTTCTTTCTAAGGTCACTATTAAGCTTTTCAGCAATATAAAATTTACTTGTAGATACAAAATTATTGTGTAAAAAAATTTACCACTTTATGCCATATCAACATCTCTAAAATTCATGTATTGATGACATATGACAATACTATAAGCAACTACCAACTATAAAATAAAAAATACCAAAAAAGGTAAGAAACTGCAATTACTCTCATAGGTCAGAGTTGGCTAAATTTAGGAGAGTCAATTAAGTTATATTTTGGGAAAAGTCAAATTTAGAGTGTCTTTGCATGTTGAGTTATTTTGGGCGGGTCCCCTAGGCCAAAAAGCGTAAGAATCAAGTTTTATGTGATCAATTGAAAAGCAACAGCTAGTGTGTTTTACCTCTTCTACCTTTCCAAAAATCCCACAAAAACATGAGACCAAGACAACCTAAAAATCCCAAAAAAACATGACACCAAGACAACAGAGAGGATGCTTTGACATCAACTGAGGGACTGAAAAAGACAAAATACTTTTTTATATCAATGGATGATATGCATACATACTGTGGCTTGAATGGGGACTTTAGTGTCTACCCGATGTTCGTAACAAAGATCAATGCAGTCGATATCAAGTCTCTTCAAGCTCGGTGACACGAACATATTCAGGATCTCCTCAGACCCCCCATTTTCCATCTGCAAACAACCCTCCAAACTTTGTGGCTAATTGGACTTTGTCTCTTATCCCTTTAATGGCCTGCAAGTGCAACCAAAAGATTAAGTTAAGTTCCAGAAGAACAGGGCTAAGTTATATGGCATTCATTGTTAATGGTAATTGTAAGGAAAATAGGAAAGAAAAGACAAGAGGGGGGCCGTCCCACCTTTCCAATGAGGATTTCGTTGGTAAAAGGGCCATAAATATCTGAAGTGTCCAGAAAACTGATGCCCCTGGAGACAGCATGGCAGAGGAGAGATATAATTTCGTCCTCGGGTTTTGGAGCACCATAGAAGGCAGACATGCCCATGCAACCCCACCCCTATGCTGATACTTCAAGTCCTTGAGACCGCAAACGCAATCTACGCACTGTGGATGTTGCTGCTGCTAATTGCACCATTTCTCCGTTACGTGATCACTCTAATCCTGGTCTCCCAGGCACAACAAATGTTGTTATTTGGGGTATATTCATTCCAAGGCTGCGGACTGTGTCTAGAGATTACACTGCTCCATCTGCCTCTACAAGGATTGATGATTTCATTCGTACACACCAGACACTGTGATTTCTTACTTTACCTTCAAGCTTAGCTCATGGGTGGTATCGGATAAACCTTTGTCACGCCCCTACACTGGCGGTAATCTTCCAACCGCACTATAGCGAGGTGCGGCACCGTCGAACACTTTTTTTTCACCAATACTTATGTTCATGGACTACGCCTAACATTCGTACTTAGTTTATTTTTCGTTACCAAGTAGTATTTTAACCTTTATACACAGTGAAACCATTGAAATTCATCATAAACAACAATAACATGAACAATTACACAACAGTATAAAGGCAGGGGAAACTCCCCGATGTGAGTTTTCCCGAATCAATATATATATATATAGTATCTTCAATTTTCATAACATAAGCTAAATGTTGGAGGAAACCCAAAATTTACACTTAGCCAAATTTTCAACTTTGGCAAACTCGGTTGCCCAGCTCGTTGGCCTGCCTGAACGGTCGCTGCACGTTCTGCCCAACTCTTCGTTCACCCCTGAATGCATTCATTCAGCTTGTCGTGTTGTATGCCCAACTTGGACGCCCACTCGTGTCACCGTGCACGCATACTCGGCACGTCCGCACATTGGTCTCCTTCGTTCACAACCTGTCGCACTTCTTCACCCGGCTCGCCTTTCTTTCGTTCATCAAATGCCCTCACCATGCTACCCTGGCCGACATATCATTCAGCGCAATCGTGCCTTCGTTCGGTGGGCGCACACACACTTGTGTCGCCTCTCACCTGAACTTTCGTTCACGATCTTGACCTCTCTTCATTCGGTGGGCCACATGTAGTACCGCCTACAAAACTCCCATTCACAACCTCTGGTTCAACAACCCTTCATTCAGCTTGTCGTGTCACGTGCCCAACTCGGGTGCCCACCCTCCGTGTCCGTGTCGCCCAACCTGGGTGCGCTCTGCACGATCATGTCGTCGATGCTCTAATCGGGCACACTCTTCATGACCTGTAACACTACGCCTCACTTCTTGGTTCGCCCGGCGTGTGGGCACATCTGTGCCCTACCTCCAACTCGCACTCCTCACCAAGACTTCACCGAATGATGATCGAATGAATGATATCTCCCATCTCCAACTCACCAAACATATATATGCATCCACTTTTTTAGGTGGTCACCCAGCCAACCCATCCGTCCAACATACAACACGTCGACTCATCACATAATCACACGTCGGCCCACCCGAGACCGCCCACAGGTGTGGTGGTTCGCTCGTCGGCCCGCCCGCTCGTCGGGCACCGGGGACCAACCACATGGCATATATACATGCCAACGCGAAAACGCATCGCACACTTCATTTCTTCCACTTCACGTGACTCCACCATCGCCACAGCTCGCCCATTCGCACCGCAAGCCACCCTGCAACTTGTGGCCCTCACATTCTCCCACACTTGAAATCATTGTCGTCCTTGACAATCTCCGATCCCTTCAACCATCTGTCACCAAGATATCCATACCAAGGCATATACTCCATCGGTATGTCATACATTAGAAAATCATCTCAATCCATGATCATAAACCACCTCGTTGTAATCTCCACATGCTGCTCCTATCGTGGAAGGTTGGCCCTTCCATCTCAAGCTACATGCCCACTGCAACATATTGTGTCGACCTCATCATGTGTCGCCCTCGTGTGAACTGCTACCATGATACTCCAACACAATGCTAACACACCTCTGCACACTGCTAGCCCCCATGACTCGAACTAGTTGGGTAGCTAATCCAACTGTCGCGCTCAAACCATGAGAATGCACATCCTCATGTCATCATCAGTCTTTTCTCAGAACATCCTGTCACATCATCAACTCGATCACGAATCCATCTCCATATAAGTCATGTCCAGGTCCATGAAGTAGTCCTCATCTCATCCGCAACATGTTGTCCATGTGCTTCCCATGATCATACATCAATCAGATCCCATGTGTCAAAATTGGTTAAGTTTCAGCTCAACCCATGCCCAAGTGTTGCCACCAAGGCATCATCATCACTGTAACTCCATCACTCCAAAGTTTCCCATATCGATCCTCCACATCAAGTCACTCTTTCAAGCATGTCATACATGTACTTGAAAGTATGCACCCCATCCTACTTCAAAGTCCCTAGCCTCAGCTCCTCAATGCATCAACTCTTCCAAGTCCACCATATATGAAGTCCCCAAAAGTCACAACCTCATGTCATCATGAGCTCCATGAGTCATCTCCAAAAAACACTCTAGCAAGCATACAAGTCTAGGCCCAAAGGTCTCTGCAAGATTCCTTAGCTCTCCATGTAGTAGGAATGCTCCATAGTCTACTCACAATTCCATCCAAGACCACAACCTTGTTGTACAAGAGTGCACAACATCTCCATCGACTCATAAAAAAACATCTCCATGTCACACCAGCAAATCCACCTGCACAACATCCCTGCCTTGGCACTCCTCATTGGATGCCCATAAGTGACACCTCTACAAGTGCTCCTACGTAATGTCCTTGCATAAGACTGCCATGCTCCATGTCTCCAACTTGATGTCCATGATTCAGGTTGCACATGTTGTCCAACCAAGTAGACCCATCACAACAATCAGTCATCATCATCCAAGGCTAAAAATCTGGTCTAATGAACTCGGTCACCCCACCATATCATCATCACAAGTCCCTTCCATCATAGCTCCCCCACTAAATGTCCCACCAAGATTTCCTCCCTTAGACCGGCCATGAGAAGTCCACTCAAGTATCATCATAGCCAAGTGTGTGCTCTCGTCCAATCTGTCCATGAGTCATGTCGGGCACTTAGCAAATTCTCCATGTGGCTAAAGCATGACCCATTCTTCTGCAATGATCATCATGTTCCTCCCTTGTCATGGGCCCTTGTACCTTCTATCATAAGGTCACAAACAACCCCAACAAGTCTTGCAACAATCAATGGTCCTTGCTCCTCCATACAAGGTCTCATCGTAGACATCCATGGTAAGATTCTCCCTTGAATCGACAAACTGATTTTTCCCTTCCCTGCATACGGTTCATCTACCAAATGCTCAAGTGAAACACAAGTATCAATAGTACTTACATCATCATCATGAGGCTCCTTCATGTGAGTATCCTCATCCACGCATTTCTGGAAACTGCATAATCCTGGTCCAACTTGAACACTTTCAAGTTCCTCCTCCATCGTTGTCACATCTGCAACATCCTCGTATTGGTTCTTGAGTTCTTCAAGTTCTTCTTTGATCTTTTAACAGCCTTCCCAAATCATCATGTTCTCGGCCTTCATCGAAGCCCATTCATAACTCCATCTGCTCATTTGTTCCAATAACTTGTACCGGAAAGCTTCACCTGCATTATGGCTAGACTCACCTGCCATAGGTCCTTCCACCATTTCTGCCATTCACTTTCCTGCAACCTGAATCACCCTTCAGATTTCTTCACCATTCACTAGGTTCTCCCTGCAAAACTGAACCAGCTCTCGATTCCACCTATCAGTGAGATCAACTTCCTTCACTTGCACTCCACTTGAATTAGCTCTGATACCACCTGTCATGAAGAGAAAGTGTGTATCAACTCTTCGTCATACACTAGCTCTGATACCAACTGTCACGCCCCTACACTGGCGGTAATCTTCCAATTGCACTATAGCGAGGTGCAGCACCATCGAACACTTTCTTTTCACCAATGCTTATGTTCATGGACTATGCCTAACATTCGTACTTAGTTTATTTTTCGTTACCAAGTATTATTTTATCCTTTATACACGACGAAACCATTAACATTCATCATAAACAACAATAACATGAACAATTGCACAATAGTATAAAGGGAGGGGCAACTCCCCAATTTGAGTCTGCCCGAATCAATATATATATTCTCTTCAATTTTCATAACATAAGCTAAATCTTGGAGGAAACCCAAAATTTACACTTAGCCAGATTTTCAACTTCGGCAAACTCGGTTGCCCAAATCATTGGCCTGCCTGAACGGTCACTGCACGTTCTGCCCAACTCTTCATTCACCCCTGAACGTGTTTGTTCAGCTCGTCGTGTTGTTTTCCCAACTTGGGCACCCACCCGTTTCACTACGCATGCCTACCCGGGACATCCACACATAGGTCACCTTCGTTCACAACCTGTCATAGTTCTTCACCCGGCTCGCCCTTCATTCATTCAGCAAACACCCTCACCATGCTACACTACTCAACATTATCATTTAGCCCAACCGTGCCTTCCTTTGGCGGGCACACACATACCCATGTCGCCTCTCACCTGAACTTCCGTTCACGATCTTGACCTCCCTTCATTCAGTGGGCCACATGTAGTACCACCTGCAAAACTCCCGTTCACAACCTCTAGTTCAACCACCCTTCATTCAGCTCACCATGTCACCTGCCCAACTCAGGCACCCACCCTCCGTGTCCATGTCACCCAACCTGGGCACGCTCTGCATGATCGTGTCATTGACGCCCTACTCAGGCACGCTCTGCACAACCTGCAACACTGCGCCTCAATTCCTGGTTCGCTTGGCGTGCGGGCACATCTGCGCCCTGCCTCCAACTCACACTCCTCACCAAGACTTCACTGAATGATGATCGAATGAATGATGTCTCCCACCTCCAACTCGCCACACATATATATGCATCCGCTCATTTAGGTGCTCGCCCAGCCGACCCATACGTCCAACATACAACACGTCGGCTCATCACATAATCACACGTTGGCCTGCTCGGGACCGCCCACCCATGTGATGGTTCACCCGTCGGCCCGCCCACTCATCGGGCGCCCAAGACCACCCACATGGCATATATACATTCCAACGCCAAAACGCATCGCACACTTCATTTCTTCCACTTCGCGTGACTCCACTATGGCTACAGCTTGCCCGTTTGCACTGCAGGCCACCCTACAGCTCGTGGCCCTCACATTCTCCCCCACTTGAAATCATTGTCGTCCTCGACAATCTCTCATCCCGGCAACCATCTGTCACCAAGATATCCATACCAAGGCATATACTCCATTGGTATGTCATACATCGGAAAATCATCTCAATCCATGATCATCAACCACCTCGTCGCAATCTCCACATGTTGCTCCTATCCTTGAAGGCTGGCCCTTCCATCTCAAGATACATGCCCACTGCAACATACCGTGTTGACTTCATCATGTGTCGCCCTCTTGTGAACTACTGCCATGATACTCCAACACAATGATAACACACCTCTGCACACCACTAGCCCCCATGACTCGAACTAGTTGGGTAGCTAATCCAACTGTCATGCTCAAACCATGAGAATGCACATCCTCATGTCATCATCAGTCTTTTCTTAGAACATCATGTCACATTATCAACTCGATCAAGAATCCATCTCCATATAAGTGATGCCCAAGTCCATGAAGTAGTCCTCATCTCATCTGCAACATGTTGTCCATGTGCTGCCCATGATCATAGATCAATCAGCTCCCATGTGTCAAAAGTGGTTAAGTCTCAACTCAACCCATGCCCAAGCCTTGCCACCAAGGCATCATCATCATTGTAACTCCATCACTCCAAAGTGTCTCATATCGATCCTCCACATCAAGTCACTCTTTTAAGCATGCCATACATGTACTTGAAAGTATGCACCCCATCCTACATCAAAGTCCCTAAGCTCAGCTCCTCAATGCATTAGCTCCTCCAAGTCCACCATATATGAATTCCCCAAAAGTCACAACCTCATGTCATCATGAGATCCATGAGTCATCTCCAACCTACACTGTAGCAAGCATACAAGTCTTGGCCCAAAGGTCTTTGTAAGATGCCTCAGTTCTCGATGTAGTAGGAATGCTCCATAGTCTACTCACAATTCCATCCAAGACAACGGCCTTGTTGTACAAGAGTGCACAACATCTCCATCGGCTCATAAACAAAACATCTCCATGTCACACCAGCAAATCCACTTGCACAACATCCCTTCCTTGGCACTCCTCATTGGATGCCCATAAGTGACACCTCTACAAGTGCTCCTACATAATGTCCCTACATAAGACTGCCATGCTCCATGTCTCCAACCTGAGGTCCATGACTCAAGTTTCCCATGTCGTCCAACCAAGTAGACACATCACAACGATCGGTCATCATCATCCAAGCCTACAAATCTAGTCTAGTGAACTCGGTCACCCAACCATATCATCATCATGAGTCCCTTCATTATAGCTCCCCCACTAAAGGTCCCACCAAGACTTCCTCTCTTGGACTGTCCATGAGAACTCCACTCAAGTATCATCATACCCAAGTGTGTGCCCTCCTCCAATCTGTCCATGATTCATGCCAGGCACTTAGCCAATTCTCCATGTGGCTAAAGCATGACCCATTCTTCCACAATGATCATCATGTTCCTCCCTTGTCACGGGCCCTTGTACCTTCTATCATAAGGTCATAAAAAACCCCAAGAAGTCCTGCAACAGTCAATGGTCCTTGCGCCTCCATACAAGGTCTCATCGTAGACATCCATGGTAAGATTCTCCCTCGCATCGACAAATTGATTTTGCTCTTCCTTGCATACGGTTCATCTACCAAATGCTCAAGTGAAACACAAGTATCAATAGTACTTACATCATCATAATGAGGCTCCTTCATGTGAGTATCCTCATCCACCAATGTCTCAAAATTGCACGATCCTGGTCCAACTTGAACACTTTCAAGTTCCTCCTCCATCGTTGTCACATATGCAACATCCTCATATTGGTTCTTGAGTTCTTCAACTTCTTATTTGATCTTCAAACAACCTTCCCGAATCATCATGTTCTTGGCCTTCATCGAAGGCCATTCAGAACTCCAACTGCTCAACTATTCCAATACATTGTACCGGAAAGCTTCACCTGCATTATGGCTAGATTCACTTGCCATAGGTCCTTCCACCATTTCTGCCATTCACTTTCCTGCAACCTGAATCACCCTTCATATTTCTTCACCATTCACCAGGTTCTCCCTGCAAAACGGAACCAGCTCTCGATTCCACCTATCAGTGAGATCAACTTCCTTCACTTGCACTCCACCAGAATCAGCTCTGATACCACCTGTCACGAAGTGAAAGTGTGTATCAACTCTTCGTCATACACTAGCTCTGATACCGATTGTCACGCCCCTACACTGGCGGTAATCTTCCAATCGCACTATAGCGAGGTGCGACACCACCGAAAACTTTCTTTTCACCAATACTTATGTTCATACTACGCCTAACATTCATACTTAGTTTATTTTTCGTTACCAAGTATTATTTTATCCTTTATACACGATGAAACCATTGACATTCATCATAAACAACAATAACATGAACAATTGCACAATAGTATAAACGGAGGGGCAACTCCCCGATGTGAGTCTACTCGAATCAATATATATATATTATCTTCAATTTTCATAACATAAGCTAAATCTTGGAGGAAACCCAAAATTTACACTTAGCCAAATTTTCAACTTCAGCAAACACAGCTGCCTAGCTCATCGGCCTGCTTGAATGGTCGCCGCACGTTCTACCCAACTCTTCGTTCACCCCTGAACGCTTTCGTTCAGCTTTTCGTGTTGTTTGCCCAACTTGGGCGCCCACCCATGTCACAGTGCATGCCTACTCGGCACGTCCGCACATTGGTCGCCTTCATTCGCAACCCGTCGCACCTCTTCACCCGGCTCGCCCTTCATTCATTTAGGAAATGCCCTCACCGTGCTACCTTGCCCGACATTATCGTTCAGCCCAACTGCACCTTCGTTCGGCGGGCGCACACACACCCGTGTCGCCTCTCACCCGAACTTCCATTCACGATCTTGACCTACCTTCGTTCGGTGGGCCGCACAAAGTACCGCCTACATAACTCCCGTTCATGACCTCTAGTTCAACCACCCTTCGTTCAGCTCACCGTGTCATCTACCCAACTTCGGTGCCCACCCTCTGTGTTTGTGTCACCCAACATAGGTGTGCTCTACACAATCATGTCGTCGACGCCCTACTCGGACGCGCTTTACATGACCGGGTCACTGATGCCCTTCTCGGGCGCACCTTACATGACGGTCACCTCCATTTTACTTGCAACATTGTGCCTCACTTCTTGGTTCGCCTGGCATGCGGGCACATCTGCGCCCTGCCTCCAACTCGTACTCCTCACCAAGACTTCACTAAATGATGATCGAATGAATGATGTCTCCCACCTCCAACTCACCACACATATATATGTGTCCGCTCATTTAGGTGGTCGCCCAGCCAACCCATCCGTCCAACATACAACACGTCGACTCATCACATAATCACACATCAGCTCGCCTGGGACCGCTCACCCATGTGGTGGTTCGCTCGTTGGCCCTCCCACTCGTCGGGTGCCCGGGACCACCCACACGACATATATACATGCCAATGCCAAAATGCATCACACACTTCATTCCTTCCACTTCGCATGACTCCACCGTGGCCGCAGCTTGCCTGTTCGCACCGCAGGCTGCCCTACACCTCGTGGCCCTCACAACCTTTGTCTTGAAGGAATGCTCTGATTTGACTCCATTAGTTGAGAGGCGACGTAATTGCCAACAACTTTATTATGTAGCGTTCACATGCATTACATTTTGTATTGAACTTGATTTTACTGTAATGACATTGGTATCTCCTCAACCTATATTACTAGTAATTTCATCGAGAAGTGGAAGTAACACTGACAAGAGGAATGGGAATGGGAATGTGGAAGGCAACAATGACATGTATTTAAATACTAGGTATCTATCATATCTATAAATCTATTGAAAAGAGGGAAATCAACTTTCTCCACATTACAAACACAATATTTTCAATCAATTTTCTCCACATTACAAACACAATAATAAATATAAATACATTCAAGAACTTGATACTCTTCCATATAATTGCAAAGATGGATGGAGTTTTGAAACGTGATAATATATGTATTTTGGAAATTTTTACAAATGATAGTAATAAATATTGCTAATATTGGCTTGACATAATAAACTCTTTTTACAAATCACTATAAGTTCAATTCCAAGACCTTACACTGCAATGTCCCTCACTTAGGGGTTGGAAAATATAGGTGGTGGATCAGGTCATTTTGCCCCAACAAAATTGCATACCATGCAAACTCTTGAAATACAATCACAAACGATAATGAAGTAAGTTGACCACAATTTTTTTTATGTGGACTACACTTGGTAGCCTAGGCAGTACAACTAATCGTTTTATAGAAGCAGTCACAACCAGATTTTTGTAATTTTCCTTTATGATCCGTAAACTATTTTGGGTATTCCACTGGATAGTTTGTCACAACAGATCTGATAATAAAATATTAAGATGCACAATTTCTACATTATTACAGTTTTGTTAAACTTCCAGATCTGTAAATTTAACTGTAATTAATGCATGCATGTGAATGGAAATTATGAAAAAAGTAGAGAACGACAAAATAAGCTCACACACACATGTATAAGACACAAGATATGCTTTTCGAAACCCTTCTGGTAGAAAACCTAGCTGGAAGGTGAGGCTACTTCACTCTCTTTCTCTGTTTGGAAAATAAGGCTGCAGGTACGAATAAGTAATGTCTATGGTATGTGGGCTGCTACAGTGGACATATCCTTTCTGTGTGCTTTTCTTCCTATCTCTCCTAGCTATCTTTGATCAACTATGGAACAAAATGTTCTCAAAAGAATGGAATGCATCTTCCTCCTAGTGGTCCGGTTATAATACAACCCAGTAGGCTACTAGTGGTTAAGTTTAACTGCATCAACTCTTTATTAGAGTTACGATATAGACACTTCTAGAGTATTTTACATCGAAAACGCATGGCTAGCGCCCTTTCCATGAATAATGGGGGATGACGCAACATCCCCCCGAACTATAGGTGTGAAAACAAGAAGGTCAACTTCTGAGTGACATAACTTTTGCATACAGACTCTGATTGGCGCACTTCTTGCGTCGTTGGAAAAAAAAATTGTGTCTAGAACAACATGAAAAGGTGTTGCACTAGAGCGACAAAGTTTTACCCCCAAAAAACGTCATTTGATGTCTCAAAATGCTCCTAGAAGGTTTTAGAACCTGTTTTTCCAAACTAGGTCCCACTGGTAAAAACGACCTCATGAGCTGATTCCTGCACTTTTTTCACTCCAAACGCATCGAGCTGGATGACAAAAAATATAATGATTCAGCCTGGATAACACCTCCCCATTTTGGGAGGATTTTTGTCCCTAAAAGATTTTATTGAATTAGTTGAGGAAATATTTCCTCCACATTCTCTCTGGTGTACCATTTAGCTTTGTCCAGAAGTTGTCCCTTCAACCCAATCTGCCAAAGGTCATGTTGCCCTTGTCTCGTAGTTTTGGACCACTTTTGGAAAATTTTATCTTCTGTCAACTCTACCTGAGCATCTAGTTCCAAATCCTCCACCAAAGGTAGGACATGTTCCTCTTATTGATCTAGCATGGAAGGCTTGTAGAGTTTCAAATTCTCCACATTCACAATTGAGTGAATGCACATATATGGTGATAAACTGAGACGATAGGCATTATCACCCACCTTTTCTACTGTCACACAGGGGCCATATATGAGGGCCTTGATTTTCTTACCAAGCCCCTGCAACCTCTCCTTGTTCAATTGTAGCCATACTTTGTCTCCAACCTTGAACGATTTCTCTATTATCCGATGATCATGGCTGGCCTTATACTTCTCCTGTGACTTCTGCAGTGTTTCCAGTACCTATTGATGGATCTTCCTAATCTTCTCTATAATATTTTCAATCCTCAAAGCATCTCTTATAAGATCTTCTCTCACTCCTCCTTGTTGCCCATATGCAATATCCAAAGGTGAAGGTGGTAAATATCCAAAACAAGTTTCAAATGGGGACTTTCATGTAGAAGTGTGGACTGCTCTGTTGTAAGAATGTTGTATATATACTAGATTTTCATCCCAGGCCTTTGGGTGCTTCTGATTGTATCCTCTTAGAAACTCCACCAAATTATTTTTGACTACTTCTATCTGCCCATCTGCCTGTGGATAGAATTTTGTAGATATCTTCAACTTTGTATCTATATTCTCCCAAAATGTAGCCTAGAATACACTGAGAAATCTTGTATCCCTATCTGAAATGATGTTCCTTGGTATCCCAAAGTTCACCCATACCTATCCAAAGAACAAGTTTGTTGCTTCTTTCTCGTTAATGGTTTTTTTACAAGGCATCAAAACACACATCTTGTTGAATGTATCAACTACCACGAACAAGTAGTCATGCCCCTTCCTGGTTTTCGGTAAACCTCCCACAAAGTCAATGGAAATGCTTTCTTGAGGACAAGTAGGGGATGATATAGACCTTGTTTCATGTTGTTAGGCTTGTTAGTATAATAAATCATGCATCCTCTTATGAACCTAGCTACCTGCTCTTGCATCTTGGGCCAATATACATACCTCTCCAAGTTAGCCACGATCTTCCCTACACCAAAGTACCTTGCAACCTTATAGGTGTGAACCTGTCTAATCAGTTGCAGTCACTCACCTTTAGGAACACATAGCTTTTCTAGCTTGTAGAGTAACTCATCCTGGAGATGGTAGTACACGATGTTGTCACCATTGTGCACATGAATCTAGCTTTGCAACTTCTGATACACCTCCTTGAAGTCCTCGTCTTCTAAAAACGTCTCTTTGTATGCATAATGAGTGAATGGCTCCATGTGCATATGAGTCCCGAAAGTTCTCTTTGATGTGGGTGGCCTTGAAATCATGTCGACCAACTTGTTTGTTCTTCTCTTCTTATACTTTATCAAATGAAATTGTTGTAAAAACCCCATCCACTTGTAATGCCTGGTATGATGTAGCTTGCATTAGGCTTGCAAGTGTTATGTCAAATTATTCTTGAGTGTGTACGAAAATAAACCACTTTAGGTTGTGGATGAAAAACAACCCTAACAATAAAAATGGTTGTTAAACAGTGTGGATCTGCAGCAAATGATAGAAACAAAACTTGCCTGTTGAAAATAGCAACAAGAAATGCTAAAAATAGCATTGTTATAGATAGCATTTCGGGATACATTCCAATTTTAATTAATACCTAAATTAAAATTTGAATTGATCTCAGTGATTGTTTGTAAAACAATTAATTAATTCATCTTGAGTAATTAGTTGGAGAAAATCAAACATGAAGTCTATGTGAAGACATGCAACAGTTGTCCCTTTGATTGAGGAAGTTATCCCTTAATTAAGGAGATTAGGATAAGTTGTACTTTGAGTTGTAATTAGTTAGCTCAGTTAACTGAGTTAAGACCAATTAGATTAGTTCCAACAGTTTCTGGAACTGATTGTAAGTTTAGTTAGTCAATGCATGCATGCATGCAACTAGTGTACTTCAGATAATTGAATATTCTCTCACAAATAACTCATGCATGTCAGTTCAGATAGAGACCCAGTTGAGATCAAAGGATGGGATAGTGTACTATCAACTGCAGGAACATTCCTGTGAGGATATCTCTTGCATGCAGAAGGAATTCTTTCCTTGAGGATTGCACATTTATTTAAGAGGTTAGTGAGCAATGTGTGAGGTAATTACACACAGGTGGTAGCTTCAGGACCCAGGAGAAACTGCGCAAGGAAATAGGAGGCTTGGAGGGAAGAAGAAAGGCAGATGTGTTGTTTATTCTGTCTATGAGCAGCAGTGAGGGATTGTATTGAGAGTTGGATAGCTTGTGAGCTAAAGATTTGTGTAATCCTGAGATATTTCCACTTGTATGATAATATAGATAGTGGGGTTTTTAGCTGAGGCTTTCCCCTGAGTATTTTCTTTGTTTTATGTGCATTGATTCTTCTTCTTATTGTTATATGTGTTCAACTCTGATTCAGCTAGATCTTTAAGCTTTCGCAAAGAAAATTGATAGTAGAAGTAGATTAAAGTATTTTTCTTTGGTATATTTCATTATCGAGTTAATCTACTGTCAGATTTTCTACATAGATCTCAGAGGTAGATTTGTTGGGAATTTGTAGGAAATTCTACATGGTATCAAAGCCAAGTTATCAGAGTTGTGAAAAACATATTGAGAAGGGAATAATTTGAAGCTTGAAGTTCTTGATTGTAGGTACAAAATCGAATTCTTATCACACCTCAAAGTTCACCAATGGAATTCAATGGCTTGAGACTCGAGTTGTTGGGTGTGGAGCCTGATTGTCTTCTATATTCAAAAGTACCGCCACATTGGACCCCAGTTCAAAATGGGGGCGGCAACGCCGCCCGTAAAATATTC
>APFE030557336.1:21876-35894 GCA_000404065.3 Pinus taeda | reverse complement strand
CTCTTCCTTCAGGCAACCTCATTTGGCACTTTTTGACCAGTCTTGGGATATTTGATTTTTGACAGGTCAAATAAACTCCAAATTGAAAAATTCTAGTTGGGTTGGAAAGTAGACTCAAAGACCTTTCCAACGAGCTATCCTGAGCTCAATTCTAACACCAGGAAGGCCTCCAAACAGAGCTATCAATGTGCGTGACCCGTTGAGAGGTGCGTGACCCGTCAGAGGCTCTCCCACAGTGCAAAAATACAACGTGCGCGACCCGTTGGGAGGTGCGCGACCCGTTGAGCTGTATCTTTGCAAACTCAAAACAAATTTGCTCAAACTCCCTCCAAATCATCAAATTGCTTGAGGTAGGTTCTCCAAACTTGAAAATGGTTGTTGGTTATGTTTAAAAGACATCATGAATGGGTTTAAATATCAAATTGTGCAAGAGGAAGAGGCTCCATATGGCTGCAATTTGTGATTATTAAAATGTGCTAGGGATTATTGCTGTTCATGTTTTCTCCCTTGTAATTATTTCCCTCTTTCCCCTTTTCCCTTCCCTTGTATTTCCATGTAATTTCCCTTTGTTAAATTGTAAAATAAATACAACCCTACCCCTCTCCCTAAACACTAAAACTCAAACCCTAACCCTACCTCTCCATATGCCCATGTAAACACATGAATTTGATGATGCATGTGCAGTGATGTTTGCAATGTATTCCCTAAATTCTCTGTTATTCATATATTCCCAATTCCTGGTGTAAAAGGTCCCTCCCCTAACATTTCCCTCATGTTCTTGTCCCCTTGAAAAAGCATAGAGTTCAGCACTTTTTGCAAGCAGCGAAAGCAGTTCAGTTTGTCCACTTTGCTCCTAAACCATGTCAGAAACATAAACTTATGAGCAAAATGATGATCATTCATCATCTACAGAGGTTGAGGTACAGAGGAGGTCACATAGAGGTGAAAAAGGTGGTCATCATAAGAGAGAAGAGCTCACCTCTTTGACCGATTTGCAGAGGTGGATTTTACAAGGCAAAAATGAAAGTGTTTCAAAGGCGGTTGACCGAGGCTCTTAGGCGGAAGAAAAGGACCAATCCACTCTATATCTTGGCGGAGGCATCCCTCAAAGATCATGGCACTCACTAGCATCAGCTACAGCACAAATCCCGAAAAAATTTGAGAATTTTGGGTAATTTTGGAATTTTTTTGGAAATTTACAGGTTTTGGCTTCTCAACGGGTCTCACCCCCGGTGAGACCCTTTGTCATCGTAGCTCTGTTTTACAAAAACTCAGAATTTCTAGATTTTTCATGAAAATTTACACTTGCTCATCCATTACTAAGAAATTTCATCAAGTTCTGGGCCTCCAAAAGGTCAAAATACATGAAAAATTTGACTTTCTGCCCCTTTTCTGAGTTGCAGAAGCAGTCTTGGGAGAATTGAGTTTTGACTGGGCAAATTACCTCCAAATTCAAAAATTCTAGTTGGGTTGGAAAGTAGACTCGCAAACCTTTCCAACGAGCTATCCTGCACCCAATTCTGATACCGGGAAGGCCTCCAAACAGAGCTCCAAAGTGTGAGACCCGTTGAGAAAAGGTGTGCGACCCGTTGAGGAAATGTTGCCAGATTTGACCAGTTCAGCCCAGAAATTCCAGTTTTTTTTCGACTTTCTGAGGTTAATGATGATCTTAATGGATGTAATTGTGACACTTTTTGGATACTTTTATTCTTGTTTAACTCTTCTAGAAGAATTTCTCATGTAAAGGGTAAACATTGAATGTATGAACTCATTTCCAAGTTTATAGAGGCAAGTTGTTTTGACTGCCTATTTTGTAGTGCTTAGTTTAGAAGTTGTTCAAACTACTCCTAGGATAGTGAGCTCGACCCCTAGAGGCAAGGAAAGGTGCTAGCTTGCCTATATTATGTATTTTCTTAGTCATTTTGAGGGGTTGGAAGGTTGGACTCTTGAGAGAGCAGTAACTCATTGTATTATCTCTTGTATCTCTGCAATTTTTGGCAAGGAAGACCAGGGTTTTGCAGTCATCTTTGGGATTCTTGTGGAATCATGTGTTCATGGTGTGTTTCTTCAGTCATTGTAAGCTTTGTTATTTGTTTCATTTTCCTTCTATACTTCTGCATATTAAACAAATTAAGTGATAAAGTAAGAATTCATGCTTGTCATGCTCTGCTTTTAAGTTTGTTTAATTTTGATGTTTTCTACTGTTTAAAGAGAATTCAAATTCATTGTTTGCTCTCTTTAGCCTTCTCTCTTTCATTCCTGACCATTCACTTCAGTCAAAGACATCAGCACGGCCTCCTACCTCGCCCCAAAGACTCCCCTGTAGAAACTGTGTCCCATCCCCGCAGCCAAATTTGCCCTCTCCTCAACTTGCCACCAAAAACCCAAAAACCCCAAAATCAAATTCTTTTATCAGTTTACTAGCCTAATATCAGTGTTACTTTGTTGGTCATCTCCCTAATTGAAAAATTTCCAAGAGAGACCGGAGAGAGCCTTCTCCTGCCCCGTAGGGCTAGCTACGAGGCTGAATGGTTTGATGTAGCTTTGAGATTTGCCTTTCTCAGCCTGAGGTGAAATGTCAAACGCTAACACTATCAAAAAGGTGTTTATGTCTTGCATATTTTTTAAACTATATGTGCTTCCATAAGTCTTGGTTGCCTTGCATCCATATCCTAAATCTTAGCTCCTAACATTGTTGCTAAAGATGATGGATCTCTTAAACCAAGCCCTCCCCTAAGCTTGGGTTTTTATAGTTTTTTTCCAAGCCACGAGAGAACATTTTTTCTCCATTTTTGGCCCACCCCATAGAAAGGAATGTTGTAGGCTTTAGATGGAGTTGAGGATGGATTAAGGCACCATAGGAGTTGAGCAAAGGTAGATTGGAAGTGCTTGCGAAGTTGATTTGAGAATAACTAATCTTCTTGTTATGTTGAGAGAGCGAAAATTCTAGTAGATCGTCTTTCTAGTAAATTTTCCAATGAGATTTGCCCATAACTTATACTTGAGAGAAATATGTACTAGCAAAGCTCCCACATATATTTAAGATAGTTTGTTGATCTAGAAATTGAGCAACTTGGCAATGTGTTTCTTCACATCCAATGGCGTGTTAAACAAAAAGACTTGAGATTTAGCTTTATTGATTTCCATACCTGAGGTGAGGGGAGAAGTCCGTTAAAACTTCAGCTAATCCTTTGGCTTATTGAATTTTTGGCACTCCCATCCACATGGTGTCATGCACAAATTTCTAGTGCAATAATGGGAGATATTCTCAAAAGAAACATAGGTATATTATCTTTTTATTTCAGATGGTCACTTTAAGAGATCCACACAATCCTTTCACAACTAATATGAAGAGGAAAGGGGAGATAGGATCTCCTTGATGAATGCCCTAAATACAAGGAAGAGTTTAGTGAGAGATATGTTCAGAAGAATTAAGAAGAAAGTGGATGAAATTGGATTTTTGGTCTAGTTAATCCATTCATAATTAAAGCCTAAAGCGTGAGAGATTTGGAAGAGAAAGTTCCAACTGAGTTTGCCAAAAGCTTTGGAGAGATCTAGTTTAAGCGACATGACTAGCTCTTTGGAAAATTTTAAGGAATGAATGGGTTCATAGGAAACCATAATATCATAATAATAATAAAATCCCTTCCACATAACATGTTTGTCTAGCTAGAATAATATGAGGGAGGAGAGGTTTAATAAGATTGGAAATGACCTTGGTGATCACTTTATAGACGATTTTCCATAGGGAAATAGGTCGGGAGAAACTTGGGTGCTCCACTCTATTTTATTTGGGACCAAGTTGAAAAAGTTGGTATCCAGAGCTCTCAATATGGTTCTCAAATTTCATGATTCTTCCATTGTTTCCCATATATCATTTTCATCTATCATCTAACAAGCCTAAAATAATATGTTGTAAAGTTGTTCGAGCTTGGGGCCTTGTTTTTGGGCATGGATTTAACCATTGATTCCACTTATTCAATGTTAATTTCATGCAAGAGGCCCTCCATCTGTTTGTTGGTGACCAGTGAAAGGATGTACTACACAATTTTTATATGGCCACATTATGTTGAGGCATGGAGTTTGACAAGAGATCATTGTAAAACCATACCACATCTTGCGCCATATACTCATGGTCCTAAGCCTTGGTACCTTCTTCATTTCTTGAGGAAGAGATGTGGTTATGATGGTAGTATTGAAGCATTAATTTATGGAAGAAGGTTGTGTTTCTCTCCCATTCCTTCAACCAATGAATTCAGGACTTATGTTGCTAAAGGATTTCCACTTGTCAGGACTTCTATTGCTAGAGGATTTCGACATGTTTTCTTTGATCCTCAATTTGCGTGAGGATTATGGTTTCTTCCTTGATTAATTCATATAACTAGCCTTAGTGTATGGCTTCTTGTTGAATGCTTTCCATTTGGGCCTCCAAGTCCTATTTGGCTTGGAGTGTATCCCCATTTTTTTCTTGTTTTAAACCTTGAGTTATTTTTTGAGGTGTTTTAATTTTTGTTGTAGTCAATACATGGTCGTGCCTTCTATGTGCTTTACTTCATCGCACCATTCCTTAACACTATTTTGAAACGATGGGTGTGGGATCCAAAATATTTGTAAGCGAAAAGGTTGATTCCTTAGACAACCTTTGATGTTTATTTCTAGCTTGATTGGCCAATGATTCGATTCATCACTTGGAAGGATGGAAGCTTCCATATATATATACCTTACCATTATATTCTATGAGATGAGATATTTATCAAGTTTACATGTTATTTGTTATGATCCTCCTCTATGATTCTTCCATATGTGGGTACCGTTTATGGTGTCTAGATCTAACAGATGGGAAGAAGGCATTAGATCTTGAAATAGGGTAGATTCCCCCTCTAATTTTCGATACCTCCTTTTTTTCCTAAAGGTATTTGATCAAGTTGAAATATCCATCAAGAATCAAGGCCTTCGGGAGATTAGAAGATTAATCTACTTGATAGAATCGAGGAATTGAACTTTATCTCGGGGTATCGTGGGATCGTGGACATTTGGGAGGAAATAGATTAACGAAGACCTAGTGAGCTAAAATTGGATAGTTAAGTTTTTGAAATATGTAAACATGTCGAGAATTGAGACTTATTGAGAGTTCCAAATAATGGCTAAGCCACCAAATTGATTTTCGACATCAATCATTATCAATAGGTAGCTTGTCCCCATTTATCCGTCATTTGATTTATATCTTTACACGAAGTTTTAGTTTTTTGGATCATCAAATAGGTTGGATTTTTTTAGCTCCATTTCACTTTTAGAATCCTTTATTTCTCTTTACAATTTATGCTTCTAATGTTCCAATATATGAATTTCATGGAGGGGAGAAGATGGTGGAGTGTAGACCTCTGAGATCAACTTGAGTTTGTCCAAGTTGATTAGGATTTTCCCCAATTTCTCCAATATTTGTTGATTACTCATACTTCCTTTTTTATTCTCACTTTTATAGGGCTTCGTTGTCTCCTTGAAGGGCTAGACATGAATCCCAAGTGGGTTAGCGAATTTTTTACCTATGGAAGCTTTTGAGCCTATTATCGAGATTTGAGAATGGTATTACTTAGAATTTTGAGCTTATGCTTGGGAATAGAATTGGGGTCTCTGCCTTCCCATGATTTTGTAATGTTGGGGAGGTCAAGGGCATCCAGGTCCATGTCTTCATCTTCGTCATTAAGGTGGACGACCTTTTAGTATGTTGATAGAATCTCTTGTATCACTGATTCCAAGAGGTTTGTGGAGGAGGGAAAAGGAACCTCACTAGAGACTTTAAGATTACTTAATTTAATAGTTTCTAGCTTAAGGGGCTAGGGGTTAGAGGACGGAGCTGAGGGGTTAAGGTTGGTGAGAGAATTGAAACTATTGCTAGTATCCAATATTTTTCCAAAGTGTGGCGGCGACAAGGGGGTTGCAACTAACCAGCCTTAAGAATTCATCCTAGTAGAAGGATTATGGGGGTGAGAAGGGGGGAATTCTGATAGAGATGTCCATATTCATGGTAATGCCAATATTTGGAAGGAACATGTTCATAATCTAGGGTTTGTTTACAAAGTTCCTCTCAGTATTAAATGTCAATGGATTCAAGTAAGGGTTCTAAGATATTCATATAGACACAAATATGGGGATAACATATACACCTAGCTTGTTTTGTATCCTTCGAGACTGATGAAGTGACCCAAAGCATTTCCAATGTCGACTAATATCTCTTCATCTCGTAATTCTTTGGGTATTGAATACATCCAAATTGAGATTGAAGCTCTCCAAAACCTTAGGTAAATCCCTCCAAAGTTGAAGAAATATGGCTCATCCTAAAATGTTCTCAATCTATCTTCTATGTTGGCACAAATAATGGTGAGGAAACCTTCAGCTTCTAGTTCCAACTTGATACGACTCTTTGGTTTCCATTTATGTTGGATCCACTAAGAGAGGGATTTATCTAAGGGGAAAATGCCTAAAGGTTTTCCTATTAAGGTGTGGTATCTGATGCAATAATATGATTTAAGTAGAATTCAATCTTTGGATCTGCAGTTTCTTTTAGAAGACAACTTCCTAGAGGTCTACAACTGGTTGTTATTGGGTTTGCTACATATTTTTGTCGAATAGATTTGTTTTTTTTTACATATATCTAAGGGTTTAGATTCATTGACTATTTGGGGCCCTTGTCGCCTGCTACCACTTTGAACCAAGGGAGTGATGTTGACTAATTAGGGTTTTTGGTTGCAAAGAATCATTGTGTATTAGTTAACAAGAGCAATAACTAGAGAAATATTTATGTCATACTTTATCTAAGAAGGAAGAACAAAATTTTGATTAAGTAAAATAATAATAATTAATTTAATATAAAAAATTATTAATTGATGGAATTAATTAATTAATTCCCTACCATCTACCCAATGCATATAAGAAATTAGAAAGAAAAAAAATAAGATGGATGTAATATTATTCTCAAGTTATATATCGGTAGTAGATTTCACCTCATCATGACAATAAATAAATGACGCGATAAAATAAAAACATGTCTCAAATAAGTTTTACAACACAATAAAACTATAAGTCTCAAAAAATTACATCCATGAAATATTATCACAAGTCAAGCATGGATATCGACATATACATAAGCCACTTTGTGTTCAAATATAAATAAAGTCAGTGTTTACTTAAATATACAATGCATCATAAAATAGTCAATGTCCCAAGTGGTGTCCGTAGCACAATGGTCCTCAACAACACCCATAACATCACCACAACCCTCACTCTCATTTTCACCACCACCGTGAAAACAATGGTACCACCCTCAACCTAAGTATCACCACAACTCTTAGCACCAAAACCATAGGTTGTGCACAAACCCTCCGTCAAAATCGTCACCATCGTTAACACCATTAACAACCTCTTGAGAAGAAATATAGTCATGAAAACTCTCATGAAATCAAAGTCATTGCTCCCACTTCATGATGACCTCCACTCCAAGACTATGCAAAAATATTCATGTGAATTATTTTATAATCTCCCTCAAAGTTCCCTAATGTTTCCATAAAATTGCAATTGAGATTATATTGGCTCAACATAATAGGTCCATGCTAATTTAACAATTTTATTTTAATATTGTTACATACATACACATTAAATATGGTAGGAAACAAAATGTCTTAACTCTAATGGAAATGATTATATTTACGTATGTCACAATGTCTTTCATCAAATCGAAGAGGGACAATATTAAACATGATAACAATCCATGCTCATGTATAAATATGCAATGAAGTGATTGGTTCATCCACACCTCTAAACATATAAAACATTGTGCAATTAAGACCGATGCATGGAACCTGTAGTTTCCAAGGCTTTGGCATTATTATCCTCTAGATGTGCATATAAGTGATGAGTGATGGAAAACCAAGGATATAACCAAATGATATGGGTTCTCTCAATTACCATAGAGGAAACATAAAGAAGATCATAAGACAATGTACACAACCATATTTGATAACAAAGTTTGTCTAGTGTGGACTACGTCTCCGGGCCTCGGGTCAAGAGTGGGGAAGCCGCTTCATTAGTCTCTGCAAGAAGATGAGTACCTAATGCAATCTTTGTCAATACAAGGATGAATCCCTTATGTAGACTTACATGTCTCTCCCAAGAGACATTCTTCTGCAAATAACTCTCACTCACAACACGTTCTCCTTCAGCATGACAAAAGAATGATCTCTCACAAAATGGCATAAGTGGACTCACATGTAAGTGGCATAAAATGGACTACTTGAATATTTTGATCAGATTTAAGGCATACTCATCATCATTACATTCATCTTGAGATTATGAGATTAAAGGTTGTAAGCACGACTACTTTCTTGCAAAAACAAGGAAAGTGGCAAAAAGCATTAATAGACCCCCTATTCTAACGATGGTCTGAAAATCAACTACTCAAATGAAGAAATCGGTTGTGCCATTGCATTTCTTGTGAAAAATCATGAAATTTGAGTATAAAATTGGCCCCATTTTGAAACTATCAAATATGGGCCTCTTGCGAATCTAAAAGATTCCTTGCAGATTCTTGTGTCAAGGTTCCACCTTCATGGTTCCAATGCTCAACATTTAACCTCTGGAAAATCAACTGCTTAGATTGGAAAACCATCTACACCATTAGATTCCTAGCAAAATTTTGGTTCAGATGAATATAAACTTGACATATTTTTGACCCCGTCAAATTTTTTCCACCAGGGAATCTAAATATTCCTCTGTGTCATGGTTCCGCCTCCTAGAACTAGGCGCGTCATGGTTTCTCTCTTTCAAGGTTCCATGCTCATGGCCATCAGTTCCACTTGATCCTCTATATTTGGAAAAATGAAAAAAACATGGGTTTGTAATTAGATTTTTTGGCAAATGTTTCAGAGCCTCATGGGTTGGCGTATTGGTAAAATATGGCAGTTGGTTGGGGGTGGCTTGGGTTCCAAACCCTGCAGCTTACCTGTTACCTTAATATGGCATGTGGTGGTTTTTCTTTTATTGTTTTGTGTGCCATTTGGGGCCGCTCGTTGGGTGGGCCGACCAACTTGGCTAGGCGGATTCGATCCCCGTTGACCCACAATCACATGGTCGTTAATATATA
This sequence comes from Pinus taeda, assembly GCA_000404065.3. NCBI lineage: Eukaryota > Viridiplantae > Streptophyta > Pinopsida > Pinales > Pinaceae > Pinus > Pinus taeda. The sequence continues at coordinate 26,758 of APFE030557336.1, read as the reverse complement.
TGGTATTTTTGGGTAGTCGTTCCACCATTTTGGTGGCCCACTCCCATATATAACATATGTTTATATGTTGGATGGGGGGAGGGTGGCAGGGAGGGGTGGCGAGCCACCCTTTTTTTTTTTTTTTTTTTTTTTTTTTTTTTTTTTTTTTTTTTTTTTTTTTTTTTTTTTTTTAATAACTAATTGAATCCATCGACTAAGATTTTAGGGCTTATTGGGAAAACTAAATAGGCAGACTAGTTTTGTTCACCGTAAAGTGAAAAAATGTCGCTCAATTAGTTGTCGCCAATTTTAGCGAATTCTACCAAATTTAGTTAGTCTACTAGATTTAGTGAGCCTTCCAAATTTAGTTGGAGACAAAAGTACTACTCCTTTTGACTTGAACTTTGACTGCCAATTTCTTGTGCATACGAAGTCTGATTTTAGTGTCATCTGTGCCATTAGCATCAATATGACGAGCTCTTCATTCTTGTCATAGTTTCAATGAAATCCACATAATTCAATTTTTTAGCCTCTCTAGAGGCACCTAGATCATTCCTCCCTACTAGGGAGCTTTTGGTCCTCCAAAAGCATAAACATGATTGTAATCTTTATCTGAATAACAATTTCATTTGACAAGCCACCTTCCCTTTCGTTCACCTTTGTACTTTGAAACTCAGAATGATGAAGTCGACATCTGTATCATATGCAAACTTATAACTATTGATACATGTTCAATTACAAGACCATACATGACCCAAGAAAACCCCATACTTGCCAAGACTTTATAGCACACTCATGGTCAAGTTTACATCATAATCATAACATAAACCAATCCTAAGCTATCAACTAAAAGGGCCAAAAACATCACTATGTTGCTTTCATAAGGATGGAAAACACTTCATCACTTTTATAAACATTTCGTAACATGTGATTTACAAATGTAGCCATCCTCAAAAAAAAATTTAATGCCACCATTTCTCATCCAACTAGGTAAATGGGTCTTCTTCCTATAGCCACTTCTCTTGTTTAACAACTTCATTGATTGGTTCCTTTGCAGGTGATTTCTGGTCCTCCTTCGATGGTTGCTCTGAATGGATCTCCCAACATGTGGCTCTTTGATGTCCACACTTATTGCAATGGCTACAAAAATTCTTCTTCCTCCAGACTTTCCTGACCTTCTTCCTACCTTAATGTGGGGAAGGGTCTTCATGTCTTGTCACCTTCATCATTGTCATTCTTTTCCAACACATGGCAACACCATGCTTATATAAGCCACAAAAGTACATGGTTTTCTATGCCATAAATTGTGTTCATCATTATCAATCCGTTTATAATCAAAGGGAACATTAGAATATCCAAACCTTTTATACCTTGCTTGGTTGTCTCTAGTTCAAGCCTAGCAAGAAGAATGTGCCTTAGCTCTTCCTCTACAATGCTCACTATCACGAGAATATTGTGATGTGTTCTCAACATCTTCTTTTCTCCATGGTTTCAGCAATGGCTTGGAAGTTTATGTTGCCTTCGAACTTTCTCCTTTAATGTACCCCAATCTTGTAAATTGAGGCCTTCATACAACCTCCAATGGCTAAGTAATTCGTTGGCCATTAATACCAAGTCCTCCTCCTTTATACCCCATCTTAGTGAGGAGTCTAATGTTGATTCCTGAAATAGGTATCTCAATGCTTCCAATAGAAATAACATCATGAGAAGAAGGATTTTAGTTTACATTCGATTCTATTAGTGATGTTGGTTCATCTTCTTTGGTCAACTCTCCTTTTGTAGTGAAACATTCTTCCATTTCTTCCTCCAAAACCTACTCTAACATGAGCCTCAATTTTCTCTTATCTTCATCTACATCTTGTACAAGCCTTTTAAGCTCAACATTCTTTGCTTGAATTCAATGGTTAATATCTTCCAACTCTTGCTCGCTTCAATCTCTTGCCCATGTTTACATTCACAATCCCTAACAAAATGGTTAGACTACTGTGATACCAAACTTGATCTGGGTTCTCTCAGTTCCAAGAATTAACCAATATCTTTTCTTCTATGATGTATCCAAAATTACATGGAAAAGAGTATGAAAACCACATGTGAAAAATATTTAAAGGATATTAAACATAAAGGAGATCATAAGACAATGCACACAACATAATTTGATAATGGAATTCGTCTAATGTAGACTACGTCTCAGAGACATATGTCAAGAGTGGGGAGGTCGCTTCATTAATCTCTCCAATAAGATGAGTACATAATGCAATCTTTGTCAATACAAGGACGAATCCCTTATCTAGATTGGCATGTATCTCCCAAGAGACATCCTTCTACAAATAACTCTCACTCACAAGACATTCTCCTTCAACATGACAAAGGAATTATCTCTCACAATGTGGCATAAATGGACTCACACATAAGTGGCATAAAATGGACCTCTTGAATCCGTTGATCAGATTCAAGGCATACTCATCATCATTACATTCATCTCAAAATTATGAGACTGAAGGCTATAAGCACGACAACTTTCTGGAAAAAATAAGCAAAGTGGCCAAAATCATCAATATACCTCCCATTCTGACGATGGCCTGAAAATTAGCTACTCAAATGAAGAAATAAGTTGTTCCATCACATCCCTTGTGAAAAATCAGAAAATTTGAGTATAAAGTTGACCCCAATCTGAAACTGTCAAATCTGGGCCACTTGGGAATCCAAAAGATTCTTTGCAGATTCTTGCGTCAAGGTTCCATTGCTCAACATTTTGACCATGGAAAATGGCTGCTAAAATTAGAAAACTATCTGAACCATTAGATTCCTAGCGAAATTTTAGTTCACATGAGTATAAACTTGACATATTTCTGACACTGTCAAAATTCTACCCCCAGGGAATCTAAAGATTCCTCAAAGATTTCTTTGTGTCATGGTTTTTCTTCCTGGAACTAGGCGTGTCCTGGTTCTGCCCTTTCAAGGTTCCCTACTCATGGCTCTTGTTTTCACTCAGTCTTTTGTAGTTGTGCGAATGAAAAAAAGGGTACATATATGATTTTTTTGGCAGATATTTCAAAGTCTCATGGGCTGGCATATTGGTAAAATATGGCAATTGGTTCGGGATGGCCCGACTTCCAAACCTCGCATCCTACCTATTTACCTCAACATGTCATGTGGTGGTTTTTTTTATTTTTTTGTGTATCATTTGGCGTTGCTCGTTGGATCAGTCGTCCAACTTCGTAGGGCAAGTTTGCTCCCCGACAACCCCCAATGACATGGTCGTCAATATATATGGTGTTTTTAGGTGGCAGGCCTACCATTTTGGTGGCCTGCCCCCATATATAACATATGTTTATATACTAGATGGGGGGTGGCGGGGGCGGTGGCTATATTTTTAGGGGTTAATGGGAAACTTAAATGGGTGAAAATTTGATTAGTTCCATCCGCTGTGAAGTGTAAAAATGTTGCTCAGTTAGCTGCCGACAATTTTAGCAGATTCCACCAAATTAATTGGTCCACCATATTTAGTGAGCTTCCAAATTTAGCTGGTGACAAAAGTACTACACCCTTTGACTTGAACTTTGATTGCCAATATCTTATGAATATGAAGTCGGATTTGAGTGTGATCTCCACCATTGGAATTAGGATGATGGGTTCTTTGTTCTGGTCATGGTTTTGATGAAATCCACAGACTTCTATTTTTGAGCCTCTCAAGATCCACTTGGATCACTAAAGGTGGGTTGTTCCATTAGACGCCATTTGAAAAAACATATAAGACGAATTATATGCACAAAGCAATCCGACTCTTTTTATGTGTCCACTAAACTAAGCCAAGTTCAATGCACGAAAAAACACCTCAAATGGATCCACCTATATAAAATGCCATGTTGGATGTTCTAGTAGATGTAGTGGAGGAGTCCACAATTTTCATGTTATCCATTGTTGAGGGAAAGGCATAAGGCATACATTATAATATTCATATCCTACACATAATCACATCCAAAAAGGCCTTGATGCATATTTGTTCCCTAATGACTTATGCACTTTTTCCAAAATCATCCTCATTGGCATACCTAGCATGTATTCAATCTCTAAATCCATTTGTTCGCCCTTAAGTATATTGAGGAAACATGAGCATATTTTCCCTCTTGGATAAACCAATAATAAAAAAATGTCATCCTTGAATCAAGTGAATTAGTTATTTATTTATCTTAGCTCTGAAATCCTAATGTATCCGAATGAGAAATCAAACACCTCAAGTAATTGTTCTTTACGAGATGTTTCCTCCTCAAAATGTTTGAGGAAGCACGTAACTACAAAGAGAGAGTGTGCATCATCTAAATAGGGGTTGGAATCTCTCATGTACTCTCCCACATGCAAACCACTCTCTCATCATGTCATTTTGTGCCAACAAAACTATAGATGATTGAGGAGATTATTTAACACAACAAAATTGTTAGGATTGGAAATCAATGAATTATTAATTTTATTATTAAAATGTTATGTGTGTGTGTATGTGCGCGCGTGTGCACTTTAGTGTTATGTTTTTATTTGGGTGCATTAATGAGCTAACTTCCTTGGAAAATAAAATGATCCATCAACATGCCCTCATCAATTTTAGTGAATACTAAAGTATGATTGCACTCTAGTAGAACAAAAGCATTGACACCATAAGATCTTAGTGGCAAGTTAAGCCTACTTGCCTCACACAATAGAGTGTGTTAATTATAACACCATGCATCAATGATGTGGCATCATTATATTTATTTATGTCATGTTATTTGGATATTTTAACCTTGCATAGTTAATTGTTGCAAACAAATTTTTAATAAAATCAGAAAATGTGCAATAACACACACACATATTAACACAAAGATTTTACCCTAGGAAAAAAAAAATTAGGAAAAAAAATTAAAAACAAATA
>APFE030557335.1:54320-72142 GCA_000404065.3 Pinus taeda | reverse complement strand
CTTACCAGGGGGCAAGCATGTTTACTTCAGAGACAAGATGGGTGTGGTGAGGAACACCTTCCTCGGTAAGAGGGAGTGTTGAAATTTGGTACCGGAGGACAGGTGGTTCCCTTAGGCTTTGATCTTTTGGCCTAGGGAAAAGTGTCCAAAAGATTTTAATTTTTCTCTTAAAGTGACTTTATAATTTTTTATAAAGTTAAAATCTAATTTAAAAGTGACTTTAAGTGATAAAGTTACTAAAGTCTAATTTTAAAGTGACTTTAATAAAGTTAATGTTAAATTAGAAAGGAAAAGTGACTTTGGAAATAAATGACTAAGTGGGTCTTTATTAAAGTGGGGTGAATTAAAAAATAGAAAGTGAGATTTAAATGAGCATTTAATCTTAGCCCTAGATCTTCTATTTCAGCCATTGGATTTAGAGATCACCCAAAAGTCACTTGGATCACCCAAAAGTCACTTGGAGTTATATTAAAGGAGGAAAGGAGGAAAAGATCATTCATTCTTTCATGAGCAGATTGGGAGAAGGAGAGCAAGAGAGCAAGGGAGATTTCTGGACAAGAAGGAGAAAGAGGCAGCAGTTTGGCACACATACCAGGCAGCTCTTCAGCAAAATCAGAACAGCAGAAAGACAAGCAGAACAGTAGCAAGAACAAGCAGAAAAAGCTGATTTTTTTGCTGAAAACTGAGAAGTTTCCAGGTGGTCCGTTGGGCTGAAAACGGATAAGTTTGCTTGCTGAAAAAATTATTTTGCTGTAATTTTTTTGTTGAAATTTTCTTTCTGTAAAAAGACATTTTTCAGAAATAAAGAAGAGCTCTCAAACTGGTTTTCCCCAAGAGTTGTAGGGGGTTTTTCCAGGGTCACGTTGACCAAAAATATCAGTGTTTTAGTGTGTTTTAATGGCTGTTTATTACTGCTGATTTTTATTTCTGCAATTTCCAGCATTCTGTAAATTTTCCAGAATTTGTGTTTTCAGCAAATTTATTTTTTTCAGCCTGTTGAATGTATGTTTATGGGAAAGGGCATTTAACTACATGGGAGAAATAAGGAGAAACTGAAAACCAGGGTGGGAAAACAGAAATTTTAACATCATCTTCACTTGGGTTTTTGCCTTGCTTGCTGTGGCAAGCCCAGGTTCCTCTGATTCCACATATATTTTACTTTCTTTATTTAGTAAATAAAATGGTTCAACTTGGCGCGATTTTTGGTGTTTACTATTGTTGTTGATGCACGGGTTAAATTTTGAATGCATGTTGTTATTTTCTCTTATTATCACTGTTATTTCCTATTAGGCATATTACAGTGGTATCAGAGCCTTGATTTTGGTCTAGCTGTTGAGGAAGTCCTTTCTATGACTCTAGAGGACAGGCAAAACATTACTTACAGGAGAAAAAGGTACAGGAGCAGGGAAAGGGAGTTAGAGTTACCCCAGATTTAGAGGATCCTGAGCAGGAAAATGAAGAAACAGGCATGGGGGATACCAACAAAGAGGACACAGCTTTCCAAAGCCTTTTGAGGGCTTTGAATGATTTGGCAAAGGGACAGAAAGAGATGTTGGAGGAGATGAGACATCATAACATAACAGGGACATCCATAGAGAATTCGTAGGAGGAGAGAGCTCGAGAGCATCCCATTAGTTTGACCACCACACTCCTCAGAGTCACCCTCACATCTTCGGTGGACCCACTAGATCAACTATACCCACGTTCTTGGTTCTAGGAGTCGGGGAGCATTAGGGTCAGGACAAGATGCCTATGAGAGATTATTTTCGTGGGTGTCAAGCCCAAGGGGAGTAGTTTCGAGCTACCTTGAGCTTCAGGACTATTGTGAAAATTTCACTATTGAAATTTTATTACAACAACTGGAATTAATTCTTCTATGTATAAATTAATTATGTAGTTTATTGCTACAAAACTAACGAATTAATCACCCTACAATCTTCACAAATAAAAATACTACGAAAGATACTGGAAACCAAGGAAATATTGGCACACACACAAAAATATGACATTGTTATTTTTGGACAAAAGTCCCCGGAAAAACTTAATGTGGGAAAATCAATTGCAGTAGTTGAGGGTTTATATTATTATTCTGCAACAGAAATTCTGAGTACAATTTGGATGTTGAAAACTGAAAATCGTACAGAGAAAATACTAGCAAAAATATTGTGAGGAAATTTTCCTCACCCCAGAAGCAATCCAACACTAAAATTGTCCTCTAAAACCCCTCCACGAAATGCCTTGCATCACCCTTTGCATAGGCTTTGCACAGGCACAAATTTGTGCTGCTTGGATCTCACTATGAGCTGCTTATTTAGCCTGCCACTGACTTTGGAAATGTTTCTCCCGACCTTTGAGAATTTTTTCTGCCTCCAGAACTCTAAAATGACTTCCTGAATCTGCAAATTGAACTACCTCTTAGAGGCTACTGTGTAGCCTCTCTCTGGCTATCTCTGATCTCGGCAAGATACAATCCAAAACTGGAAAACTTCCTCTGAATCACTGTTGACCTCTTCTGCCACCTGCTACTCGCCTCCCGGCTCGATCTCCACCGTTGAGTCAGTCCTGAAACTAGGAATTCAAACTGTCATGTCAACTGAGTATCTGCACTGGTGTATCCTCCATCTACCCATCAACCTCTTCTTATAATCTCCAGTTGGGACTCCAACGACCACAATTAGAACTTAATCGATTGTTGAGATCATCACTAAGTCGATCCGTGTGAGTTTTTAGGTGATTCACACCTTTCTTAGTTAATTCCTATCAATTAACCACTTTTTCTAAGTTAGACTTAGGAAATTTTTAGTTATGGTCAATTAATTTAATTGAGCCATCTCTAGGTGGAATTTCCAGAAACAATTTCTAGGTTTTGGAGAACTCCTGTGTTTTAGCCTCTCTACGAAGTCTCGAGACTAGAGCACCTCTGATGCTACAAAAGCTAACACCCTCTTAGCGAGGAAGGTGTTCTAGTGTTGAACTGCTCCAACACCCTTTCTCTATATCACCCTTTGTATATCACTGATGTATGACTGCGATTGCCCATCAACCATTGCGCAACTCTGATGGTGCGTCTGTGCTGTTGCTGACACTGATATATTGTTGCTAACTCTGCATATGCACTGTAACTCCCTCTCAACTATTTCTGTTGCTACTGCAACTAATGCAACCCGAAATACTTCTCCCCTGCTACTGAAACAGGTTCTCCACTGTACCATATGTTCTCTAAAATAAACTAAGCTAAGCTCTCCCTAGAGATTTCATGAGTATGTCCGCAATCTGCTCATATGTGGAAACATACTGGAGCTGGACTGCTCCACGTTGCACACAATCTCTGATGAAATGACACCGAATATCTATGTTTCAACTTGTCATGAAATGTTAGATCCTTCGAGAGCTTGATGCAACTCTGATTATCACAGTAGGCATTGGTTGCCTCCATCCTCTGCCTAAACAAGCTTACCAATAGCTTCCGAAGCCATATGGCTTTGCACGTCGTTGTGCTAGCTGCCATATACTCTTCCTCTGCAGAGCTCAATGCTACTGACTTCTGCTTCCTGCTGCACCAAGAAACCATCCTTGATCCAACCTTGAAACAATATCCAAAGGTACTTTTCTTGTCTACTGAATTGCCTGCCCAATCTGCGTTTGTGAACCACATAGTTGTGAAAATTTGGAGACCCAAATTCCCTACTACAGCAAACTGATATTACTTCTACTTGTTAATTCATGCACGTTATTTACTGTATTACACTGTAAATATCAAAGTAAATACAATTGTAACCTTCACTAATTAAATTATATGCGGAAACAAGTACTGAGCAAGAAAGAAATAACACACATAAGTGACATCGTTATTTTTGGACAAATCTCCTCGGAAAAACCCAATGCGGGAAAACTGGTGCCACAACTGAGGGTTTGTATTATTACGCTGTAGTTTCTGAATACAATCTTTGGATGCCTTATTGGCTATCCAATACAGAAAATCTGACTGGCAGAGAAATTAGGGAGAAATATCTCACACTATCATTGGCGAACCGAAACTGATTCAGGCTTGGATGACTGGCCCCATGTTGGCTCCGCGTAGCCTCTGCATCAGCCTCTATGGGGTCTGCATCACCTCTTCCACGGATCTTCTGCTGTTTGGAACTTAGTTCCTCTGGACCTCTGGTCTCACACCCCGACTTCTGGCTCTGGATCTCGGTTTCCCAGCTGAATCTCAGATTCCCTCTGAAGCTCTGCGCTGCCTCTGCATGGAAATACGCTGCCTCGTCTGGATCTCTCTTTGCCTTCTCTTCAATGTATCCTTGGATCAGGAAACTCTCCAACCGACAAACCATCCCTGCCCCTCACTGCAAAAAATCTCCTGGATGACTTCTCCGGCAACTGCTACGCTTCTCTTTTGAAAAATCGATCTCTTGATCTCACTCGATGTGTCTTCCAAATGCCCATCAAGCCTCTTCTTATAATCCTCTCGTTGAGTAATCAACGACCCAAATTAGATTCTAATCAATGGCTCAAATCATTTTGACTTGACCTTAGTCTTCTTCTAGAAGTTTCACCCCCAATTTAATTAATACCCTTTAATTATTTTAATTTCCTTAGTTTAGACTTAGGCACTCATTAAAAATAATTAATTTTTTTAATAAAACTATCATCGCGTGGAATTTCACAAATCGATTTATGGGTATTTTGGAATACATGTGTCCTAGTCTCCCTACAAATTTTGAGGCTTAGAGCACATCCGATGCTACCAGAAATCAAAACTCCCTCTTAGCGAGGAATGTGCTCTAGTAATGCAAGCTGTTGAAGCGTAACCTTGACTCTGTAACATCTCCCTCTGCGCTGCTGATGTCTAACATCACTGCCCACCAACTACTATGCAAATGTTGCATTTGTGTTGCTGTTGACTCTGCATGCTGTTGCCAACTGCATCTGCACTGCAACTCTGCTCCAACTGCTGCTGTTGCATTCTGCAACAACTGCAATAGAAAGACATCCAAATTATTGAACCAACTGTGTTCAATATGATGCATCCATTGTTCGAGTTCTGACTGTTGCTAGCCTTTGTGTTGTCACTGAAGTCTCTACGTTGCCGCTGACTCTGCTTTATGCCAACTACACTTCTGCCAACACTAGCTCTGCACTGCTCAGTATCTGACTACTACTAGCCACTACATCCTGTCACTCTGGCACTTGACTGCACCACCTGACACTGGTCCATCCTGCTACTATTGACTATGGGCTCCCGTAGCAAGATCTTGATCCAAGAGGTGGACTCCTCAAGGATCCTGCCCATCTATAGTTCTTTTGAACTACAGTACTAGATTACCCCACCTCTCCCCTAGGGGTATCTGGGAATCATGGCAAACTCCTCCTCGATCTTTGCGGTTGCAACTTGCAGTTCATGTTTCTTGTCCTTGTCCTTCTTCTTGAGAGGACACTGCGTAACGTAGTGACCAAATTCACGACATCGGAAACATTTGATCTTAGAGACGTCCTTCTTCTACCTCCGTTGCTCTTGCTGTCCCTTTGATGCAAGGTTTGCATTCTCCTCCTCCTCCTTGGGCTTCGTCCCATTGCTGCTGCTGCTGCCATCAAGTTTGCACTTGACTAAGTCTAGCCTCATCTATTCCTGTTGAAGAGCGACCCACATCCCTTCCCAATCAATTTCTCTCTGCCCAGAATACTCTGGACAAATACTTGCCATTCCTCTGAGACTGAATTCGGGGCCAACCTCACCATCTATGTAGGTTGAGGCAATGACTCTACAATTGCCAACTGATCTTGGACTTCCTGAAGCTTCGATAGGAATGGATTTGTGTGTTACCCTTTTGCATCCTCGCAGATCTCATTTTCTCCTCCAAGTATATCTTCCGCTGCTTGGAAGATCCTTGATACAATGTAGCCAGGCATGCCACATTTCTTTGGCCGTCCCTTTGCCAACAATGTGACATACAATGTGATCCCTCACTCCATCGAGGATCAAGCACTTGGCCTTCGCCATCTCAGCCTTGTACTTCTTGAGTGGATCTGCATTGGCAGGTTAAACTACCACTATTGACATAGACTTTGAGATCATGCTCATTTAGAAGGCAGGAGATCTTGGCCTTCCAGATCACATAGTTGGATGCTCTGTCCAATCAATCTTGATCTCTCAGCCCTTAAGCTGCCATCTCTGCCAACAAAAGCCGAACTGCGGCTGCTAGACTGGCTTACGCACTCCCTGCTGGAGTTAGTAGATATGCCCCTCTCTACTAGTGCTCAACAACTGAGAAATATAATTCCTTGGCTCGGAATTCACTAAGGAAGAAATTCCCTCAAAAAGTTTCTTATTTCTTCTTCTGACGTTTTTTTGCCTACCAACTACTGCAGAAAATTGCGTCTCTCCTGAAGACTACTCAATGCTAGATTTGCTAATGCGTTGCTCCCTCTGCGATTGAAAAATCACGAACTAGAAATCTCACCTCTTTGTCAACTCACTCAAAGAGATCTTCCTCGAGAATCTTGACCTCCTGGCTTGGACTGCGCAATCCCTCTAGGGATTCGATCTGCTGCCTATGCGACACTTAGATCTCCCTCCTCTTCAACGCTAGGCTCTTCCGGTTTGCTCTCTTGCTTCACTTGCGCTTTGATACCATGTGAAAATTTGGAGACCCAAATTCCCTACTGCAACAAACTGATATTACTTCTGCTACTTGTTAATTCACGCAAGTTATTTACGGTGCTTCATTGTAAATATCTAAGTAAATACAACTACAACCTTCACTAATTAAATTATATGAGGAAACAAGTACTGAGCAAGAAAGAAATAGTACACACAAGTGACATCATTGTTTTTGGACAAATGTCCCCGGAAAAGCCCAATGCGGGAAAACCGGTGCAATCGCTGAGGGTTTGTATTATTATGTAGTAGTTTCTGAATACAATCTTCATTGCTACCAAAGATGATATCATCAACATAAACAACACTAATTAGTAGTTTATCATTTCCAACATTTGTGTATAAATTGCTATCTGCAAAACCTTTTGTGAAACCTTCTTGTTCTAGATATTTGTCAAGGCGGTAATACTAAGCCCTTGGAGCCTGTTTCAAACCATAGAGAGCATTTTTGAGCTTGCATACGAGTTTTGCATCATTTCCAAGAATGAATCCTTCTGGCTATTCAATATAAACCTCTTCTTCTAAGTCTCCATTAAGGAATGCTGATTTTACGTCCATTTGATATACTTTGAATTTTCAAAAACTAGAAAGAGCAAGAAATATTCTTATGGCTTCAAGTCTGGCAACATGTGCAAAAGTTTCTTCAAAATCTATACCTTCTTGTTAAGCATACCCTTTACTAACAAGTCTGGCCTTGTTTCTAATAGCTTATCCATTTTCATTTAGCTTGTTCTTAAATATCCATATTGTTCCTATAACATTTTTATTATGAGGTATAGGGACTAACTCCCAAGTATCATTCTTTTCAATTTGGTCAAGTTCTTCACCCATGGCCTTGACCCAACATTCATCTTTGCAGGCTTCATTTACATTCTGAGGTTCGGTGGAGGATAGTAATGCTAGGTAGCTTGAGGTCCCTGTAAGAGTTCTTCTTGTTTGTACACTAGCCCCCTTTTCTCCAAGAATTTGAGATTCTGGATGATTCTTCTGAACATACCTGGATGGAGTCTTTTCCCTATCTATTGTATCTTCTTCTGGTGCTTCATTGGTTTCTTCTTCTATATCATTTTGATTTTATGCGGGAAAGCATTCCCAAACTTCCTCACTATCATATTCCTCTGTTGATTTCATTTGTTCCGGATTTCTGCATGCTTCATCAATTACAATATCAATGCTTTCAACAATTTTCCGAAGTCTTTTATTATAACATTTATATCCTTTACTTCAAGATGAATAACCAAGAAGAATTCCTTTGTCTGCTTTAGGTTCGAACTCACCAAGTTTTTCATCAGTCCTTTTGATGAAACATTTGCTTCCAAACACTCTAAAGTGTTTTACAGTAGGAGGCTTACCATACCAAAGTTCATATGGAGTTTGATTGCTATTTATTCGAATATTTGCTTTGTTGAGAATAGTCACAGCAACAAATGCAGCTTCACCCTAGAAGGTTGTAGGAGTTCCAGATTCATCAAGCATTGCTCGAGCCATTTGTTGAATTGTTTTGTTCATTCTTTCCACCATGCCATTTTGCTGAGGAGTTCTTGCGACGGAAATTGCCTCTTTATTCCATGTTGTTCACAAAAGTCAAAGAATTCATCTGATATGAATTCTCCCCCTCGATCAGATCTGAGACATTTTATTTTTCGATCTGATTCATTTTCAACTAAAGCTTTGAAGGCTTTAAAATTTTCAAATGCTTCATCTTTATGCTTTAGTAGACCTATCCAACACATCTTGGAAAAATCATCAATAATAAAATAAAGTATTCTTCTCCACGAGGTGACTTTTTCCTTGTTGGACCACATAAATCAGTATGGATAAGTTCAAGATGCTTACTTGATGATCCTTCCTTTTCATTGAAGTGAACTCTGGCTTGCTCACTGACTTGACATGGTTTGCATATGGTATTTTCTGGGATGTTGATGTCTGGAAGATCACGTACTGCCTTGAGCCTGCATGCTTTACTTATTTGAGAAAAGCTTAGATGTCCCAATCTTCTATGCCGTAGCCAGTTTTCATCTGTTTTGTTTAGATAGCACCATTGTTGTCCTCCTTTGAGTATGTATAAGTTGTTTGAAGTTCTTGTTCCTTTGATCACAGTCTTTCTTGTATCAAGCTCACAAACCACACATCCATTTGATCGAAACACAACTTCATTTCTTTGATCACACATTTGATTGACATTCAATAGGTTATGCTTTAAACCATCTACATACATGACATTTCCAGCTTTAACCTTCTCTTTCAAGAAGACAGAACCTTTACCTTTAATGACGACGCTGTCGCAGTAGAAGTTATCCACCCAGGCCGAAGCTTGGAGATTGCAATGAGACTGCAGGAGACCCCAATACAAGATTCCTGGTCTAGGAGTCCAATAAATCCACGTGCAACTACAAAACTTGTGTCTGGAATGCAAAGTTTGAAACAGGACAGGACAACTCGCCCAGAAGCATGCGAGGAGGTACGGTGCATAAAATGCAAAGGCCAGGGGCATGACAAGGACCATTGTCCAGTCTTCACGAATTACTTGGCAGGAGGAGGGTCGATGCCATTAAGATCAGTGGCACAAGTAGGACTGAGCGCGGCGCTTGCATTATGGTGCGCGATCTGTCAGATAGGAGGAAAACACACTATGGATAATTGTCATCTATTGCAGAAGTATACGCAGACGTCCCAACAATTATTCTGTAATTTCTACAAGTCCGTAAGCCATGATGAGCGCACTTGCAGAAGCTATGAACTAATGATGGATCGGACTCTTGCCTACAGGGTGCAGGCCAAAACACAAATCCTTGACCTAAATACGGGAATGGCGTGTGCTGGATTTCAGGGGCGCGGACAAGGTCGAGGAGGAATGAGACTAGGAAGGGGTTGCGGACAACTAATTTGTTTGTAGAGGGCTAGGACATTATGCCTGCAATTGTACGAATCCAATGAGAACATCATGTTTATACTGTACTCAGTTTGATCATGAGGCAGAGGACTGCCCTACACTGATAGCAAGGCTGCGCGAGAAAGTGGTACTCCCGCCTCTCCTAACTCAGAATTTGCAAATGATGAGGTCTGAGCTGCATGAAGAGGACATGAATGTAAACATAGTGCTTAGAAGCGGTATCACGACAGGAGATGACAAAGGTAAGCAGCCTGAAGAAAGTGCGTGGGTTCAGGTAGTAAGGATCAACTAGAGCCGGAGACGGATCCTTCAATGATCACTACCTTTCTGGAGACATGTATGAAACTGTTGCGCGATAGCAAGGTTGTGAAAGGGCTGCGGGAACTTATCACTAGGTGCATTGGGTCAAGAGAACCGCGCGTAGTCCGGAAACTCGGAAAGCACACATCGCGCACAAGAAGGGAAATGAGATTGACTGCGTAAATCGGGGAGTATGAAATGGATCAAGTAATTATTGATCTAGGATCGGACGCGAATGTACTACCAAAACAAACATGGGAACACATGGGCAGACCCGCGGTACAATGGTCTTCTATTCAATTGCGAATGGCGAACCAACAGAAGATCTTACCCCTAGGAAGATTGCAAGGAGTAACGGTGGATATTGAATGTGCGAGTGCGTTGGAGGATTTCGAAGTGATAGAGATTGTCGATGACAGCAATTCCTATCCCGCGCTACTGGGAATAGACTGGGCCACTGATATGAACGAAGTAATAAATTTAAAGAAGCGCAAAATGATTTTTGAGAAAAATTCACTATGCGTAGTGGTGCCTTTAGACCCTGCGGAAGGAGCGCGCTACACAGAGCTAGTGCACAACAATGAGAGCGACAATGAGCTAGATTGTATCTACAAGATAACCGTTCAGGAATAGGATTGGGTGAATCCTATAGCGAATGGTCGGATTTTGTGGGAGCGCGAAAGCTCCTGCACATAAGATTCAAATGAGGAAACAGAACGATGGCAGAACTGGTTACACGAGGTAACCACGCTAGATTGAAACATGATGGTTAGATCACTGCGCTGCGTGACAACAGAGGTAATGGATCTGCCTATGTATGATGGGTTGACAGCGGTGGATGAATTCCTGAACAAATTTGAAAGCGCAGTGCTAGAACAACAGCGGTTCGATGCTCTGAAATGGGCACTGCGCGCGATGGCTGCAAGGTGGTGGGGTACGCAACAGAGAAGTATTGAGAGTTGGTGCGAATGCAGAAGAGGAATGCTTATACGATTTGGAAAACCTTAGCTACCAATGAGAGCCAGTTATGAGGGCTGAAATAGCTTGCGCGCCCACCTTTCCAGATGGGTACAGGCGTATGGTACGCAGCCCGCACAAACGTACACCGCTATCATGATAGGAAACAGGAACAACAAACAGAAGCAGGCAAGGCAAGTGCGCGACCGACGAAGCATGATACAACCTAGCATGCCAAACATCATACATGGGGAAGCCTTTGACAAGGTGTGTGAAGTGCTGAACAGGGTCCACCATGTGAGACGCACCGACTGGGACCTGCACGTACCAGCAGTTGTATGGGCTTATAGGACCATGTGCAAAACTTTGATTGCACAAGCGTTTTCGAAGCTGGAGTATGAAGCAGGGGCTGTAGTCCCTGTGGAGCATGCGAAGACGAGTCCGCGCATAACAACACTTGTAGATACAATGGTCCGCGCCGACCGGAACGAGGAAATCGCACAGTTGTGCGAAACAGAATAGATAAGACTTAAGGAAGAACTTTGACGGGGAAGCTGTAGACTTTGCGAACTTGAAAAAGACCAAGTACAGCTAAGGGAGAAAAGCGTTTTAATGGATGCAGAGGTCAAGAAGCTGGAAACTGAAATAAAGGAAGCATTTTGTGTCGAGAAATTGAGGATGGCAAGGCAAAGTGGGTACAGTTATACTAACAAATTGGAAAGCTATCGTCGGGAATTGGTTAGTCTGCTGCTGTGGCTGAGACCACATCTTGCCAAACATAGTGACCAGGGCAGCGCAGTACAAATAGTAGAGTACGCGATGCTGATCACTACAAGGGAAGATGGGGATTCTCTGTGAGCCATACGGCTAGTTAGGTGGGCGCACCACCCGTGCGGGGCTTCTCCGCGAGCCATGGTGGAGGAGATGAAGCCCTGCACGGGTGGTGCACCCACCTGAATAGCCATAGGAAGGATAGTCTTAGCGCTCTCAGCAGTTGAAAGGGAGCGCGGGATTGTAAAATATTTTGCTTAGGGGCTGCGATATAAGGGATGCGCGCAGGAGCAGGACGTCACAAGGTTCGCGACTGTGCATGGAGGGCTGCGCTGCCGCGCGGGTCGGCTGTGGGAAGTGACTGTTGGTGTCATTGGTCATGACGAGATGTCCGATTTGAGGCCAAATGGAGCGGGCGCGGGCATTTAAGGCGAAATTTATGGGCAAGATTTGGGAAAATCTGCCGCCAAGAAAGCATTGATGGCCCGAAATGTGGGGGAACGGTCGAATTTGAGTTCAAAAGGCGCTATAAAACTCAAAGGGCTAGCTAGCGGACAATACTTGGTCAATTGAGCATTGAGCAGTTGAGTAGAGCATAGAGTGTTGAGAGCTGAGCGATAATAGAGCCCTTGAGTTCGCGAAAGACAAAATACTGTGTAGAGATGATGATGGCCACTAAGGATGGGTTGGGAATTGAGGAAGCAACTGTCGGCGAGGCCGCGCAGATCTCCATGGTACAGGATGTTCTTGAAGGCACTGGGGTTGTGACAGAAATCCCTAAATCACCACGGACGCCGAGGTCGAAGAAGGATAAGCAGGCAATGGGACCAGTACGCATGTCCCTGAGGAATCCACGACACAACAAGTTATCAATGGAAGAAAAAAGGAAGGCAATCACGATTGAATCAGATGAGGAGGAAGAAGATTGGCAGGCCCTGATTGCCGTCGCAGAAGAAGAAGAAGACATGGAGGAGGACATCCAACCATCGCGTTCTGTCGCGAAACTACCCTCGTATGTCCCTCCACGGAAAGGAAAAGCCAAAGTATCGAAGGATTTGGATGCAACTAGAGTTTACTCCAGACCCTGCTCCTCCCTGATGGACCTCGCAGACAACGAAAAGTCCCCGCACTTAGTGACAACAAACCTGATGAAGCAGAATAGGAAGGGGCAGTGATAGCATTAGAGCCGCGAAAATGGCTGTGCAGTGTGGAAAAGGTTGGGTTGTTGCACTGGTGCATGATGGGTATCTATTGCTGGAGGAGCCTATTCCCATCACATCAGACCTCATCCACCGGATTTCTTGGCTTCCCTGTAAGGGAAAGGACCCCGCGATGATAGCCGGGAAAAGTAGCGATCTGGCTCTTGTAGAGGCCATGAAGGCAAAGTATAAGCTGTAGAAAAAGAAGAGGGGCTATGCTATCTCTAACATCAAGGATAAGGGGGTGCGCGTAGCCACCCAACTTCTGGCCGGTAAAGTGATGAGAAAATACCGTGCTGATGAGGTACTAGCGCCGGTGGTCGTGTTGGCCGAACAATGCGCAGAGGGGGTCCGGTTCAACTGGGCCTAGTTCCTCTTCGAGAAGTTTTTGTTGAACTATCGCGAAGCCCAGGAGCAGGGTAAGACCTTCCACTACGCGTGGTTGCTTTTATCCATCTTGTTGGTAGCCAGAGTGCTGCCGGAGGATAGTTCCTGAACATTGACCGAGACTTACCAAAGGCCGCGAAGCACGCTTCGCTCTGGGCCACCAAGGACGCAAAACGAATTTGCGATATAAAATTTTTCTGGGTGCTCATGGAGGCAAGCATCCAAATGTGGATCAATAGGAGGCCGCGCCTGTCACCTACAGTGCACAATAGTCTACAGAGTTTTGCAGACTTCAAGGCGGATATGCACAACATATATATCAGGGCGCGGAAGGATCTGAAAAAGCAGTGGATGAAGCTACCATTCGTAGCCATTGACCTCGCGATCTTTATGGTATTGTAGACATGGTCTCCCGAGTGGCGCGCCCCGGATTTGGCAGAACGGGAAAAAGCGGCAGCACAGAAAAAAAAGGATGATGCCAAGCTGCGCGTCACCTAACTAGCCGCAAGAAGGTGGAATGAAAAAGCAACAGTAGAGGTAAGAGCAGTCCACAAAGTGACACGTGAAGTCGCGGAGCAGAAGAAGGCCACAGAAGCAGCGGCTGCAGCGCAGACATCAGAGGCCGCAATGGTACAGGCAGAGGAGGGCCAAGCAATGTCGTCAGGACATGAGGTAGAGGACGAAGAAGTAGCAGAAGGGAGTGCGGACCTAGGGACTGCATCCACATAGCTCAAACGGCCCCGCATCACAGAGAGATCGGGTCCAAGAAAAGAGGTCAAGGCCTTGAAGTTGGCCATTGACCCGATCACCTTAACTGAAGGTGATCTCCATGACATCGGCTAGACAGTCCGCGATGTCACTAACGAAGCACTCGAGTTTATGACGGAGCACCAGAGTGTATTGGGGGCCCTCAAGGTGCAACTGCAGGAGTTACAGGTGCGGGTCCCTCAGGAAGGTACCTTGTTTACCCACGTCGTAGTAGGTACTTTAGTAGCAGAGCAGATGCTGCGCGCAAGGATGGCTAACACCATAGTGTTGCCAGAGGGTGCGTTAGTATCATCAGATGTGATGGACCGAATGACGGTTAGCATGATGAAAGGCCTTGGCCTTAATCTAGTTGCCCTTCCCAGGGAAACGCTCTATCAGCTATAGGATGGAATAACAGCAGAGCTGCGCGCTAGGGAGAACCGTGTGATCGAAGTTCTTAGTGAACAAAAGATCAATTTGGAGTAGCTCAGCTTATAGCGCGACGAGTTGGTGTCGCAGAACCAAAGTTTGGTGCAGACGGTAGATGATGCTCGCTGACGCGTCCCAGATCTGGCTATTGCAGCAGATCTACTGGTGGAAGTGTGGATCCATAGTTTGGCCAGTGGAGTGCGCAGGGCGGAGTCGAGTCTGTAATCAAGGAAGAGGAATAATAAAGAGAAGTTTATCTGAATTCCGTGTATTTGTTCTTATGTTATTACATGTTTGATATCAAGTGCAATTATACTATTTATTTACTGCGCGCTTTTATATGAATGGTGAATATTATTATGTATACATGAAAGCATATAGATAAGCTAATATTGGGTTTCTAGTAAGGGTTTGGATAATAACACTGTTCGGGCACCGAATAGGACTGCGCGAAGGCGGCATCGCCGGCTGCGAAGTACTGATAAATGCGCATAGCGATGTGTGCGCAGGGTCAAATCGCGAACCACTTGGAACCCTTTAGACATCCTTAGGGTGCGGAAACTTGGTTTTAGCACCCTCCCATACTACTTCCGGTGAGACGTCAGTCCGCGCTCCGCGGACTGTTACCAAAAGGGCCAGTAGTGTCGGGATTTGTTTGGCTAAATCATCTCCGAACCTTGGTCAGGCCCCAACAAGCCAGCATGGTGTGTCAATGTATCGATGATCATATTCTTTTCTTTTAAACATATTTTGAGTTTAGTAATTTCTTCAAAAAAGTCTTCCTCTTTTAAGGCATCCAATAAATCATCACTGTAATAAGCCATGAGTAGTCTATAATCTTGGTCAGTTTCATCTTCATCACTATTGGATAAGCCATTACTATCTTCATGCGTATAGTAACTCCTCCTATTCACAACTTGTTTTCTATTTCCTTTTGCATATTCCTTTCTTTTTTCATATTTATCTTTATGAGGACATTTGGTAGCATAATGACCAACTCTACCACAAGCAAAGCATTTGGAAGGTATCTTACCTCTGAATCTTCCAGAACCCCGTTGAAGCTTCTTGACAAAATTTACCTCATCTTCTTCTTCTGAAATGTGTTCTAATTCATTATGCTCTTCCTTTTCTTTTTCTTTTGTTGATGCTTTAAAAGCGGTTTCTCTCATATCTAATGGTCCTCCTTTCCTCATTTCAAAGGCAGTTAGGATTCCATGGAGTTGAGTCACAGTAATAGTTTGAAGATCCTGTTTTTCTTCTATGGCAGACACTTTTGACTCAAATTTGGAAGACAAAGATCTCAAAATTTTCTCAACTAAAGTAGCTTCTTTTATCTCTTCACCCAGATTCTTCATACAATTAACAATCTCATCTATAGGTAAGAAGTAACTAGCAACACTCTCATCACTATGCATCTTAAGAGTTTCATATTGAATTCTGAGAGTTTGAAGCTTAGCACGTTTTACTTGAGCGTCTCCTTCGTAGCTTTGAATGATTTTGTCCCATATCTCTTTGGCTGTCTTGAGTTGCATGACTTTGACAAATTCTAATTCTAATAGACTTCCCAATAACTTATTGATAGCTTTGGCATTGGTTGTTGAAATTTGGTAACGGAGGAAAGGTGGTTCCCTAAGGCTTTGATCTTTGGCCTAGGGAAAAGTGTCCAAAAGAATTTAATTTTTCTCCTAAAGTGACTTTATAATTTTTATAAAGTCAAATCTAATTTAAAAGTGACTTTAAGTGATAAAGTTACTAAAGTCTAATTTTAAAATGACTTTAATAAAGTCAATGTAAAATTAGAAAGGAAAAGTGACTTTGGACATAAATGACTAAGTGGGTCTTTATTAAAGTGGGGTGAAAAAAAAATAGAAAGTGAGATTTAAATGAGCATTTAATCTCAGCCCTAGATCTCAATCTATTTCAGCCATTGGATTTAGAGATTCCCCAAAAGTCACTTAGGGTTAGATTAAAAGAGGGAAATGAGGAAAATGTCAAATTATTCTTTCATGAGCATTTTGAGAGCAAGAGAGCAAGGGAGATTTCTGGACAGTGAGGAGGAGGCAGCAGCTTGGCACACATTTCAAGGTAGCGTTTCAACAAGTCCATATAGCTGAGTTAGCACACAGTGAAAGGCAGATTTTGGGCACGATTTTCTAGAAAGGCCGTACAACAGTTTTGGTTCAGATTCCAAGGAGGCCGTATAGCAAGTTAGCACAGAAATCGAGGAGTAGAAAATCTGAAGTTTGCCGGCACATTTTTTTCAAGGGAGGCCGTACAGCAAGTCGCTGTACCTTGGCACGCTTTTCTAGGCAAAAATCCATATAGCTGTACTGCTGTTTTTCTGCACAGAAATCGAGGAAAGCCGTACAACAACATTTATGGCAGCTTGCACGCTTTTCTAGGTAGTTCGTACAACAACATTTAAGGCTGAAATTTGGGCACAAAAATCGAGGAAGCTGTACAACATTTATTGCTGTTTTGTTTTGTTGTTTGCAAGTTTTTCCAGTTGGCTGTGAGGCTTGGAAAACGAGATAAGTTGTAAAAGTTTGCTCGCTGATTTTTTTGCTGAATATTTTTCTCACTGTAAAAAGCATTTTCCTGAAATAAGGAGCTTTCGAACTGATTTTCCCCAAGAGTTGTAGGGGGTTTTTCTAGGGTCATCTTGACCAAAAATCACTGTGTTTAAATGTGTTGAATGGCTGTTTGTATGTGCTGATATTTGTTTCTGCATTTTTCAGCGTTCTGTAATATTTCTAGAATGTGTTTTCAGCAAAATTTATTTTCCAGTTGTTGAATGTATGGATATGAGAAAGGGCATTTAACTGTTTTGGAGAAATAAGGTGAAACTAAAAATCGGGGTGGGAAATGAGAAATTTTTACATGGTATCAGAGTTTGAGTGCTGAAGTGCAGTTTGGGACAGCAAGGAGGAAAATTACAGCCTGCTGATTTTTCACTCAGAAAATTCTAGCAAGCTGATTTTTCACAAACAACAGTTTTATCTTTACTACAACAGTGCTATTTTTCAGTTTTAAGACAACAGGATGTCATTGGGATTGAGGGTGGAGGATAGGTTGGATGGGCATACCGATTACAGTGTTTGGAAGGAAAGAATGCAGAGTATCTTTGAGGAGGCAAAAGTCTGGGACATTATGGTGCATACCACACAGAACCCTGTTGTTGTGCCTACTGATGCTACTCAGTTGACTGCTTATAATAAAAAGAACAACAAGGGTAAGAGACTGATCTAGACGGAGTCAAAGACCATTGCATTCTTCATGTGAGAGGAAAGAGAAATGCCCATGAGATGTGGACAACATTGACCAATCTCTACCAGAGTACCAATGAGAACCGGAAAATGGTCTTGAAGGAGAAGCTTAAGACCATTAAGATGGGTAATGATAGTGCAACTGGATATCTCACAGAGATGAGTTGGCAGTAGTTGGAGAGGTCATTCCACCCACTGAGTTGGTGCGGATTGCA
>APFE030557335.1:4649-53904 GCA_000404065.3 Pinus taeda | reverse complement strand
AGGAAGAACCTCATATCTGTCTCAGCTTTGGAGGACAGAGGATATGAGGTACTGTTCAGGGGAGGACAGGTGCTGATGTATCCTAGGGGCACTCCAGCTGATTCAGCTAGAGTGATAGGTGTACGCCATGCAAAGGTGTACAAGTTTGCATTTCAGCCCCTTTTGGCATTGAGCAGTAGTACCAACAGCAGAGCTAGCAGTTCTAAGCTGTGTGAAATTTGGCACCGTAGGATGGGGCATATGTATCATGGAGCCTTGAGGACCTTGCGGGAGATCACTACAGGTGTGCCAAATTTCAGTATTGATCACTTTGATACTTGCAGAGGATGTGCGATGGGCAAATTTGCCAAATCCCCTTTTCCCAGCAGTGACAGCAGAGCGACTGGGATACTTGATTTGATTCATTTCGATGTGAGCGGTCGGATGTCTCATGTTTCCTTGAGTGGATATGAGTACTATGTTTTATTCATTAATGATCACTCCAGGAGGACCTGGATTTATTTCTTCAAGACCAAGAGTGAGGTCTTCAAGCGGTTTCGGGAGTTTAGAGCTCTTGTGGAGACACAGACAGGTCAGAAGATCAAGTCCCTGAGGTCGGACAATGGAGGAGAGTACACCCTTGGAGAATTTGTTGACTATTGTGTGGAGGCAGGCATTAGGAGGGAGTTCACTATTCCTTACAACCCCCAGCAGAACGGGGTTGCGGAGAGGAAAATAGATCCATCAGAGGGGCTGCCAAAGCCATGTTACATGATAAGGGGTTGCCATTGTTCTTGTGGGCAGAGGCCTGCAACAGAGCTGTTTATTTGCAAAACAGGAGTCCGCATCGTGCCTTGGGGCACATGACTCCGGAGGAGGCTTTTTCTGGGAAGAAGCCTGATATTGGTCATCTTCGTATCTTTGGGTGCTTTACATACTCCTACATACCCAAGGAGAAGAGGACCAAACTAGAGCCCACCACAGAGAAGGGTATCTTTGTGGGCTACAGTGAGACCTCAAAGGCCTTTCGGATTTACATTCTTGCACAGAAGAAAGTTGTTGTCAGGCGGGATGTGAAGTTCGAGGAGGACAGGGCCTTTAGGAGGTCACGGGAGTTAGAGTATCTGGATCAGCCAGACCCTCAACAACAGTTGAGTCAGTCGCAAGGATCTAGTGGGCAGGGATCAGGAGGATTCGGAGGTACATCTATGATGATGTCAGGTCCGTTAGTGAGTAGTGGCTCGCCGAGCCAGAGGGGTGGTGCTTCGGGCACCGTGCAGAGCAGTCCACAGAGCAGTTCACTAGGGAGTCCATGATGGACAGTTCACACGGTACCTCAACTTCTACAGGTTCAGGTGCAAGCAGGAGGACAGCAGACAGACAGTCAGGAGTTCAGGCTCCTGATGAAGATGATGAGGAGTTTCATTGTCCAATGGGAGAAGTATGCTCAGGGAAGAGGAAGCCCAAGTGGCTTCAGGACACCTTGAGAGATGCCACATCTGTTGCTTAGCCTAAGAGGCCGGTCAGAGAGAGTAGACCACCTGAGAGGTTTTGTAGCTATATGGCAATGGCTACCATTATCCTTGACTCTGAGCCTTCTAGCTATGAGGAGGCAGCTAACCAACAGGTCTGGAGAGAGGCCATGCAGGAGGAGTATTCTT
Organism: Pinus taeda; assembly: GCA_000404065.3. NCBI lineage: Eukaryota > Viridiplantae > Streptophyta > Pinopsida > Pinales > Pinaceae > Pinus > Pinus taeda. Next base: position 52,264 of record APFE030557335.1, on the reverse strand, counting down.
CTATCATGAAGAATGATGTTTGGGAGGTGGTGCCGAGGCCTGAGGGCAAATCCGTGGTTACTTCCAGATGGCTTTACAAGGTAAAGCATGCTGCAGATGGCAGCATTGAGAAATTCAAAGCGAGGTTTATGGCTAGAGGGTTCTCCCAGGTAGAGGGAGTTGATTATGAAGAGACCTTCGCTCCGTGGCTCAATATACTTCGATCCGCTCCATTATATCGATAACAGCAGAGATGGGTTGGAAGATCCACTAGATGGATGTGAACACTGCATTTCTCAATGGCTTCATACAGGAGGAGGTGTACATTGAGCAGCCACAGGGCTTTGAGGTGCATTGGAAGGAGTCCCATGTGTGTAGACTGAAGGAGGCCCTTTATGGCCTGAAGCAAGCTCCCAGAGCTTGGTACTCCAGGATAGATACACAGTTGCAGGGGATGGGTTTCAGAAAGAGTGAGGCAGATCCAAACCTTTACTATATTGTGCTAGGTGAGGAGCCTCTCATTCTGGTGTTTTATGTGGATGGCTTGGTCATTACAGGTGCAGAGAGACTCATAGAGCACTGCAAGAGAGATCTTGCAGTGGAGTTTGAGATGAAGGACATCGGCTTGATGCATTACATTTTGGGTTTGGAGGTGTGGTAGGAGGAGGGGCATTTCTTCCTGGGGCAAGGGAAGTATATTGTGGACATCCTTAGCAGATTCCACATGGAGGGGATTGTAAACCCATGTCGACACCGATGATTACCAACTGGAAGAAGCTTCATGCTTTGGATTCCAAGTTGGTGGATCCCACATTGTATAGGCAGCTGATTGGTTCCTTGATGTATTTGGTCAACACTAGACCAGATATTTGTTTTGCAGTCAACACGATGAGTCAGTTTATGTGTGAGCCTAGGAAGGTTCAGTGGGTGCCTGCAAAACATATTTTGCGGTACTTGTAGGGGACAATGGATTATGGTCTGGACTACAGGCAGGGGGATGGAGTGTGATTGGCAGGTTATACTGATTTTGATTGGGCAGGTTGTGCTTCTGATAGGAAGAGCACTTCAGGGTGCTGTTTTGGGTTGGGTTCGGCAATAGTGTCATGGTTCAACTGGAAGCAGCAGTCAGTAGCATTGAGTTCAGTGGAAGCAGAGTATATGGCAGCCAACCTAGCTAGTTGTGAGGCCATCTGGCTTCGCAAGATGTTGTTTGGCTTATTTGGTCAGCCATTGAGACCTTCAGTGATTTACTGTGATAATCAAAGTTGCATTAAACTCACAGAGAATCTAGTATTTCATGAAAGGTCAAAGCATATCGGGATCAAATATCATTTCATCAGAGACTATGTCCAGAAGGGAGCTGTGAAGCTTGAGTATATTCCCACTGATGAGCAGGTTGCAGATATTGTTACCAAAGCCTTACCACGGGGCAAGCATGTCTATTTCAGAGACAAGATGGGTGTGGTAAGGAACACCTTCCTCGGTAAAAGGGAGTGTTAAAATTTGGTACCGGAGGACAGGTGGTTCCTTAAGGCTTTGATCTTTGGCCTAGGGAAAAGTGTCCAAAATAATTTAATTTTTCTCCTAAAGTGAATTTATAATTTTTATAAAGTCAAATCTAATTTAAAAATGACTTTAAGTGATAAAGTTACTAAAGTCTAATTTTAAAGTGACTTTAATAAAGTCAATGTAAAATTAGAAAGGAAAAGTGACTTTGGACATAAATGACTAAGTGGGTCTTTATTAAAGTGGGGTGAATTAAAAAAATAGAAAGTGAGATTTAAATGAGCTTTTAATCTCAACCCTAGATCTCAATCTATTGCAGCCATTGGATTTATGGATTCCCCAAAAGTCACTTAGGGTTAGATTAAAGGAGGGAAAGGAGGAAAAAGGTCAAATTATTCTTTCATGAGTAGATTGAGAGAATGAGAGCAAGAGAGCAAGGGAGATTTCTGGACAGTGAGGAGAAGAACATAGCAGCTTGGCACACATTCCAAGGAAACGTTTCAGAAAGTCCGTACAGTTGAGTTAGCACACAATGAAAGGCAGATTTTGGGCACGATTTTCTAGAAAGGCCGTACAACAGTTTTGGTTCAGATTCCAAGGAAGCCGTACAACAAGTTAGCACAGAAATCGAGGAGCAGAAAATCTGAAGTTTGTTGGCACGTTTTTTCAGGGGAGGCCGTACAACTGAGTTAGCACACAGTGAAAGACAGATTTTGGGCATGATTTTCTAGACAGGTCGTACAACAATTTTGGTTCGGATTCCAAGGAGGCTGTACAACAAGTTAGCACAGAAATCGAGGAGCAGAAAATCTGAAGTTTGCTGGCACGTTTTTTTCAAGGGAGGCTATACAGTAAGTGGATGTACCTTGGCATGCTTTTCTAGGTAGAAATCTGTACAAATGTACTGCTGTTTTTCTGCACAGAAATCGAGGAAAACTGTACAACAACATTTATGGTAGCTTGCACGCTTTTCTAGGCAGTCTGTACAGCAGCATTTAAGGCTGAAATTTGGGGACAAAAATCGAGGAGGCTGTACAACATTTATTGCTGTTCTGTTTTGTTGTTTGCAAGTTTTTCCAGTTAGCTGTGAGGCATGGAAAACGAGATAAGTTGTAAAAGTTTGCTTGCTGATTTTTTTGCTGAATATTTCTCTCACTGTAAAAAGCATTTTCCAGAAATAACAAGGAGCTTTCGAACTAGTTTTCCCCAAGAGTTGTAGAGGGTTTTTCCAGGGTCACCTTGACCAAAAATCACTGTGTTTAAATGTGTTGAATGGTTGTTTGTATGTGCTGATATTTATTTCTGCATTTTCCAGCGTTTTGTAATATTTCCAGGGTTTGTGTTTTCAGCAAAATTTATTTTCCAATTGTTGAATGTATGGATATGGGAAAGGGCATTTAACTATTTTGGAGAAATAAGGTGAAACTGAAAACCGGGGTGGGAAATGAGAAATTTTTACATTGGTTTCATATAACTTCTTACCTACAGAGTCTGTAGGAATTGCTGTTGGAAATTGATATCCTCCTTCTACAATTTCCCAAACATCAGCGCCAAGCGATTGTAGATAGGCTCTAGTTCTTATTTTCCAATATATTAAGTTGCTCCCATTGAAGATTGGTGGTCTGATGGATCCCATGCCTTCGTGATTATCCATCTTGCAAGATCTTCCTTTAAGCGATCAAGCTTCTTCTGTAGGACCTGCTCTAATACCAATTGTTGGAAATAATACTAAGAGGGGAGGGGGTGAATCAATATTATCAGATCAATAATTTTTCATTTCCCAACCAGATTTGTATACGCTATTTTTGTGAAGTGAACTAGCGTGTACACGCTACTGTGATTAGTGAAACCATCGTATACCGAGAGAACTTGTGATTTAGTTAATTTATCATGTGATGATCTATAACCAGTGCATCAGTAACTTATTAACAGTGCAGTAAAAACGTAATAAACCATCACCCATAAGCAACACACATGAACATTAAGATTTAAGGTGGAAACCCAATGTGGGTGAAAACCACCTGCTGTTGTTGTCTCTGTCTTCTTTTAATAATAAGAAAATCTGTTTGCAATGTTGTACTGGTGCAGACTTATACCAGTACGCAGGCGCCCACCTGTAGAAGGCTACAACCTTCTTTCGTTTTCCAGCTTCTACTGGAAGGGAGCTACAACACCCTAGCTCTTATACTAGCCAATGTGTTTACTAGTACATAGGCGCCAACCTACAGAAGGCTATGACCTTCTCTCTTCCTCAGGGACCACATTTCATAAATTTTCAGAATGGATGCTCCTGGTACACACGATGGCTTGTTTCATCAAATTTTCATACTGGACCCATCAGAAACTTTGAAACTCAAACTGCATCAACCAACAATCAGTTACTCTGAACAATCAGATCACTGTCACCAGAACACTGTGCTGGACCCAGAACCCTGCATCATCATTCAGAACCAGCTGCAACCTCCAAAATCATGCATCAGAATGTATACGCTACTTTACTGAACCCAGCCTGCATGCATACGCTTCTTCCTTTAATCAAACCTGCGTGTACCTTCAAAACTACTGAAACATAACACTTCTGAATCAAGTCTGTACCAACCAGCAATATACTGAACATCTATTGTCAATTTATAGGGCCTTACACAGGCAGTAGCAGAGATCACTCTTCTCACTTATACCATCAATCAATCAAATATCAAACTCCTTATGCATTTAGCTTTACATTCAAATCTAAGAAGACTTCTTTGACAAACAGCAGTAAAAGTTAAAACACTAGTACTAATCAAATAGATCAGTCATCTTTCAACAACATACTTTTTCTTTTGCATACGCTCCTTGGAAGAGCCGAACTAGCGTGTATACGCAAGTTCACCAAAGTGAACCAGCGTACAGATCTGCAAACATTAATTCATAACATCGCTGCTATTCCGGACTTCAGACAAACCCAGATCATGACATTCAAAGAATAAAATAGGGGTACACAATTAGATCTGGCCCAACCAATTCAGATCATTCAATGATAAGTCATTTCAGATCTCATGATCCTGATCCTACATTGAATTCAAGGTGCACAAAATATTTCAGATCAAGTCACCAAGATAGCCCCTACAACATAAAATATACTTCAGATAGAAGTATTCTTTAGAAACCCTTTTCACTTGCACACCTTGGCCTAATGATCTTCTCCTCCTTATATAGTTTTAGGCTTTTCTCAATACCTTGGACCAAAACGACTTAGGACCAATACCTTGGACCAAAACAACTTAGGACCAATACCTTGGACCAAATACCTCAAACTAAATACCTTGGACCAAAACCTTGATTTTCCAACCTGGATGCGCTTTTCCTCTTGTGATAGTGCGTGTATACGTATACGCTCTTTTTGTTCTGTGTACCAGTGTGTATACGCCGTTTTGACTAAGTGGACCTACTTATACTTCTTAAACTGCTTTACAACAACCTTTTCCTTCACATTCTTTAATCAGTAGACCTTAGTTCCACCTTCCTGTTCTTTTATACCATTGCCTTGTTACCTCTGAATATTCCTGTTGTACTATGAGTTGCCTTTTATCAAAACTGAATTGACCTATGAGAGAGTTGCCATCAAGGACAACACTTGTATCATAATGCCAACAATTGGTGGTTATCTAATCGTATATTTTTCTCACCCTTTTTTTCCTCTTTCTAGGCCCAACCCTAATAGGTCACCTAGGGCATCGAGCGAAATCTTTTGTAGCTATACCAAAGCCTTCAATTTTGGTTCATTACTGCATTGGGATTTTCTCAGGAGGTCCTCCAAGTTTGAGCCAAATCTGATGGTGGAATCCCGAGATATAGCAAGCCCTAGCCATAAGATCATTCCTCTCCCTAGGTTGCATTGGGTTAGTGTCCTCATTTGGATCATTGTATTCAATTTCAAATAAAATTAGACCTTTGATTCTATTCCCCTCCCTAACCAGGTCAAGCCCCTCTTTTGTTAATCTACTCCTCACCCTTGACCTAGTTTGGGTCCACTTGGGTTCTTTGTGGTCCCACAACTTTGTAAATTAAATTCTACGAGAGCCACATAGAAGCTACTTATCCTTAAGGGTTCTTGGGTCTAGGAAGCCTCTAGTAAAGGGATATCCTCCAAACCTAGGCTTAACTCTGCTCTCAGCCCTTCGCAGAGAACTCATAACCTTGCTTGAGCAAGTAAGCCATTTAATTGAGTCTCTTTTGTGAACAGGCTTTAGGAATCACTCTCCATCCATCATTGATCTATTCATCCGTGTGATTCCACCTATACCGGGTCTCCTCCCATCGGTGAAAGTCTGTAAAGAGCAGGGAGCTATAACTGAGGTGACAGTGGGCTATTGCTCCATCGTTGCCGCTTGACCTAGTAGTAGCTTTATAGGACCCCCTCTTAGGACTCCCTACTAGTTTGAGTAGTAAGAGAGTGAAAAATGCGTTTCATGTCTCATGCTCGAAAAAGGCCTTGGGGCAAAGGTGACAACAACCATGGAGTTATCACCCTTAGATGATGAGGGGCATTTGGGTTTTGGTACTTGAGGCCATCCTGGAGGTGAGGGAGAGGAAGCTCTGGAACAAGACTATTTGGGAGCTTTTGGTAAAGTTGAAGGACCTACCTGAGGAGGATGCCACTTAGGAAGGAGAGCTGATACTTCAAAATCCATCACTTTAGTTGCTTGAGGACAAGCAACATCTGGGTGGGGAGGACTGTGATGTTCCTACTTAGTAATTTTTGCTAAGTAATACATATTTGTACAATTTTGATATTTTTGGCATGTTTTTTGACTGGGATAGGAGGATCCCACTTGACATTTTGATGAGGGAGGCTCCAAACATAGGAAGAGGAGGCAAAAATTAAAAGGTAAGTGGAATGTGCAGGCCACCCAAGAGGGAATTCACTCCCCTTAGAAGAATTCACACTTGTGGAAAGGACGAGAGGGAAACGAGTTCAATTTGTGGGGCCCATTTGGAGACAGGAGGCCAACAAGGATAAATAGATGTGGAGGGCCTCATTTTGGGACTTTTGGCCAATTTGAGAATTGAACCCTTGTACGCCTGAACTGTTGAGCCAAGTCTACTCTGTGCTGTTCAACACAAGGGATTTTTGGCTGGGAATCTCATCTCCATCTTTGGTGGACTTCGAGTGCTACCCTAGGGGAGTTTGTTGCTACTTTTCATAGCGGTTGAGGATTTGCAGGGGTATTTGGTCATCTTTTGGAGCATATTGGGCGTAAAATAAGAAGTACACACCCATTGGAGAAATAGTTGCATGGCATAATGGATTCCAGGTTTTTCGAGAGGAGTTTGTCTTAGCATTTGCTAGAGATTTGGGGTATTTTGCAACGTTGAAGTGTTAGGAGTTTGGAGGAGCATTTATAGCGTGTTTTGACTGTGCGTAGAGGGTCACTGGTTGCGCCTGCGCATGGTGTGGAGTTGCTGGGGTTGGGGTAGGATACTTGTCGGGCTTTGGAGGTATTTCTAGGGGCAATTGCATAAGAGTTTTTGGAGGGATTTCTGGAGGGAGTTTGTCCTATAGCAACATTTTTCTCTCAATTGTGCGTACACTAGGCAAAGGAGGGGGTGCACATTTTTAGGGCTTTCTAGGCCAGTCGGAAGTAGACCAATTCCTTGCTGGGTTTTTGTGGGTTTGAGGTGTAGAGTTCGTGGTTAATTTCGCTAAATCTTCTGAGCAGTCTGGAGTGTTAAACCAATAGTTCTTCCTTAGTAGTTGCAACAATTGTTCCTGGTGGGCGCAGTCTTTACAACATGTTATCGCTTAGAAAAACCTCGACTATAGAGGGAAAAAAATTAGAATTAAGGTAATCTCTAACCACTTTTGATTGAACGCTGGCCCGTCAATCTAGAGAGGGATCTCTTCTTAAAACTCTACTACACACTATCACTAAGCAACAAACAATTTAGCTCATTTGGCTAGATTTAGTTGGTAACACGGGAACTTTGTTTGGAAGGAAGATAGAGAAGGACCATTGGGCAATGAAGTCTCTTGAAATAAAACTGCCATCTACATGCTATATGAACAAACTCAAAAGAGGCAGGATAGATTTAGGTTTCTTAGACAATTCATCATTAAGTAATGATAGAAGGTAGTAGGAAAAAATATAAAAAACATAGAAACTTGGTGATTTCTGTGAATGATATATATGTTGAAAACATATAAGCAATTTGGAAAATATAAATCTGAGCTTACAAACAAAGTTCAAATTTAATCACTTAATTCCAAACACAAAAGACTTCTGAATCAGATTGTGAACTAGAAGAAAAATAATACACTAGAAAAACTGATAGGAAACTTATCACACATGAATCTTTGTAAATCTAGACAAATAATACTGATCACAACAACTTCTATTAATGTCAAAGTATACACACTATGCAAGGTTTTTGCAAAAAATTCCAACCTTGTACATTACATAAATGATAGTCTTTATAAACTACTTACAAGCTATTCAGGATCCAAAAATAATGGATCTCAAACCTCTTCATCTATTTATAGCTTACTAAATCAAATAATCAAGGAGATAAGATCTAACCCCAAGTCGAATTGATGAAGTGGCTCTCCAACTGATTGGGCATTTTTTCTAAAACTAGAAAAAATTAATTCTGGCAAATTCCTGAAAAATAGGCTTCAAAGATCCATTAGAAACTCTCAAACCGTGATAGTTGTGTAAAAACTGAAAGAGGTTTTTGTTAATTGGTTTGTGTGAATATTCCGAAAAATCAGAATCCTATTGCAACAACTAGAAATTATTCTCCTAATTGTTAATTTTATTTAACAATTTATTTGTTGGTTGCTACAGGAAATACTGAATAAATCACATTGCAATCTACACAAATAAAACTACGGAAGAATAGACGTTGGAATAAATGTTGACACACACATAAAAATAACACAGTTATTTTTGGATAAAAGTCCTCGGAAAAACCCAACTTGGGAAAATCTATGCACTAGCTGAGGGTTTTATTATTAAGCAACAGTGAAATAATCTGAGTACAATCCGGATGCCAAATACTGGCAATCCTGCAGAGAAAATACAGGGAAAATTCTAGTGAGGAATTTTCCTCATCCCAAAATACGGGTTCTAACTGCAACTCCAAGTGAGTTGTCCAAACTACCTCTGCGCTAGCTTTGCGTCAACCTAGCGCAGTCCCTTCTGCGCTCAATCTGAATCAACCTCTCATCAAGCCGTCTAGTTTGCTACTGTCTGGGGAAATGTCTCTCCTGGCCCTTGGAACTTGTATCCAGCTTCTGGCACTGAAACTCGACTTTCCGCAGCAGAATCGAAACTGCTTCTAGAGGCTATTGCGGTGTCCCAACGTCATCCTTTCTGTGGCTCTTCTGCCTCTCTGCGAATGCACTCACCGGATTTGGAAATATTCCTCTGGCTTTAATGTCTTTGCCCCACTCTCACTGCTTCGATATCTAGCTCTCTCTCTGACAACTAACTGTTGCTATTTTGGAAATCGATCTGCTCAGAAATCGAACCTCTCAATTGATTTCTCCATCACCACATCAATCTCCTCTTTTAATCCTCTGTTGGAGCACCAACGACCAAGATTAAAACTTAATGAATAGCTAAGATCATCTCTGGATCGATCCGTGTGAGTTTTTAGATGATTCTCGCATTGACTTAATTAATACCGATTAATTAACCATATTCCATAAGTTTAGACTTAGGAAATATCTAGAAATTGGTTAATAATCTAATTAAGTCATTTCTAGGCGAAATTTCCAGAAACAATTTCTGGGTTTTGGAGATCTCATGTATTGTAGCCTCTCCACAAGATTTCAAGGCTAGAACACATCCGGTGCTCCAAAAACTAACACTCCCTCTTAGCGAGGAATGTGTTCTAGTGCTACGGCACACCCTGTAGCAACACCTTTTCTCTGCATCGTCACCTGTCACACCGCTAATCTCTGGGCATACGGCCCACTAACCACTGTACAACTCTGATATACAATGCATCTGTGCTGCTGTTGACCCTGTTGAATTGCTGCCAACACTGCATTTGCACTCCAACTCCTTTTCATTTGTTGATGCTGCAACTGCAACAACTGCAACTAAAAGCATCCAAAATACTGAATCAACTATGATCAGTATGATGCATTGTCTCTAACTGCTACTAGTCTCTACACTATCAATTGAAGACTTTGCACTGTGCCAATTGCACTGCTACCAACTTTTCACTGCGCTCCCCAACATCTGACTGCTACTAGTCTCCGTAGTTGTAACTCAGGCATGTGACTGCATCAATTGTCATTGATCCATCATGCTATTGAATACTGTGGGCCCCCTTAGCAAGGTATTGATCCATGAGGTGGACTCCTCAAGGATCCTACCAATCTGTAGTGCTCTGGGGCTACAACTCCAAATTACCCCACCTCACTCTTGGAGGTATGTCGGCGATCATAGCAAAGTCTTCCTCCAACATGGAGGATAGCCTATTGATCTTAGCATGTGCTGCAACCTCGTCCTGCTTCTCCTCTTTGTCCTTCTTTCTGAGAGGACACTGGGTACTGCAGTGACCAAGTTCACCACACTTGAAGCACTTGACATTTGACAGGTCATTCTTCTTCTTCCTTTGCTCCCAATGTCCTTGACTAGGACCTTTAGATGCAAAGGTCACATTCTCCTCCTCCACCTGCTTCTGTCTGTTGTTGCTACCACTGATGGAGCTCTTTAGAAGAGCTCGCCCCAATTCCTCCTGTTGCAAGTCAACTCACATCCTGTCCCAATTTGGTAGCTTGTCTCTGCCCAATATGCTATGGACAAAGACCTGCCATTCCTCAGAGACACTGTTGAGTGGCAATATCACAAATTCTGTAAGTTGAGGTGTTGCCCCAACAACTGACAATTGGTCCCAGACCTCCTGAATCCTGGTGAGGAAGGGGTCTATGCCTTCCCCCTTCTACATCCGATGAGCCTCAGCTTCTCCTCGAAGTACATCTTCCGTTGCTCGGAAGTACCCCGATATAACGTGGTGAGAGTATCCCACATCTGCTTGGTAGTATCTTTGCGAGCTATATGTGAAACAACATGATGCTGGACTCCTTCTAGGATCAATCGTTTCGCCCTTGCCATCTCCTTTCTATACTCCTTCAACTGATCTGCATCCTGGGGAACTGCTACAACTGCATCAATATATGTTTTCGGGCCAAACTCATATAGAAGAAAGGACATTCTTGCCTTCTAGATGACGTAGTTGGAAGCCCCATCCAACTTGTCTTTTCGTGAGTGGGCATGTCTTTTAGACATGCCTTTTCACTTAACTTAATGACTTTTATAACCTAATTAATATTTAATTATTTAATATTTATATTTATTTTATTTAATTACTTGTTATGAATTATATTCATAACACTGTGCTCTAGCAAACTGTTTCAAAAACCACAACATTCAACTAGAGATCTGCTCAACGAAAAATCTGGGCTGCTCCCTCTACCTCTAGAATCACTCGATTTGGTAGGATCGAATTTTTCTGCCCCTCACTCAGAAAAATCAAACCTTCTCTAGTAACTCGTCCTCCTAGTAGAATGATTGTGTTGCCCTTGGGAATTTCGGCTTACTGCCTACAATGAGCAGCGAAATTCCTTCTCTCTTCACCTTTGAGCTCTCCAACTGATCAACCGCGCTTTGATACCATGTGAAAATTCTGAAAACCGGAATCCTATTATAACAACTAGAAATTATTCTTCTAATTGTTAATTTTATCTAACAATTTATTTGTTGTTTGCTACGACAAATACTAAATAAATCACACTGCAATCTACACAAATAAATCTACAGAAGAATAAATGCTGGAAGAAATGCTAACACACATACATAAAAATAACACAATTATTTTTTGGACAAAAGTCCACGGAAAAATCGAACTTGGGAAAACCGGTGCGGCAACTAAGGGTTTTATTATTAAGCAACAATGAAATAATCTGAGTACAATTTGGATGTCGAATACTAGAAATCCTGTAGAGAAAATATTGGCAAAAATCTAGTCAGGAATTTTGCTCACCCCACAGGCAAATCCGGGCTCTGACTGCAGCTCCAAGTCAGACAATTGACTGCTGCTACTTTGGAAATCGATCTGCTTAGAAATCAAACCTCTTAATTGATTTCTCCATCACCACATTGATCTCCTCTTATAATCCTCTGTTGGAGCACCAACGACCAAGATTAAAAATTAATGAATGGCTAGGATCATCTCTGGATCGATTCGTGTGAGTTTCTAGATGATTCTCGCCTTGACTTAATTAATATTGATTAATTAACCATATTCCCTAAGTCCAGACTAAGGAAATATTTAAAAACTGGTTAATAATTTCTAGGTGAAGTTTCCAGAAACGATTTTTGGCTTTTGGAGATCTCATGTCTGTACAATAAAATTGTTCATCTTATACATAAGGGAAACATGAATGATTACATTCACAAATAGGAAGTTTTAGCCACAAGACAAAATGAATTCACGGATGAACAATTACTAAAAAAGTTCATCTATGGATCAAAGGATTGCATCTATAGTGAAATAAAGCTACGGAAACCTAAAATAGTTGAGAATGTTGGACATGCAGTGAATTAATTGAACAAAAGAAGAATTTCAACAAGCCATCATTCACCAAGGAAGGTGAAAACCAGCAACATGATTCAGATAAGAAGGGAATAACAAATGTAAATATTAGGGAGACAAATGGTTGCCAGGGCATAGATGCAACAATAAGAAACTATTTATTTATGAAGCATAAAAGGACTCAGATTCTTTCAAAAATGGATCAGAGAGAGGGAAAGAGAAGAAGAACAATTGTTGTGTGGAAAAAAATGGACACCAAGAGATAGATGTGAAGACATGTCCTTACAATATTATAAAATTGTGTGGATGGAAGGCAAGTAGAAGAACAAAAGCGAGATGATGAAATCACAATGCATACAACGCAAATTCAGACCATGATGATACGCCACAAAAGCATCACTAACTTCAATCTCGTGTGCTCACCTGAATAGAAATGAAGACAACAAAATTCAAAGAAAGATAATTACTCCGAAAGACGATTACAACCACCAATTACAAAATACGTTCCACCACATCTAAGAAAGGAATGGATCTAGTCTTTAACAAACAAACAAAGGAACCCTACAATTTTGCTAACAACCATGATAGAGCTACCACAACCTAAGACCCAAAAGCTTAAAGGCATCATAAAAGATAGAAAGTCACAATTGTATAGAGATTGTTGTTTCTAAACAACTAAAATTTTTGGTGTACTCCACCAAAGACCTCATTGTGATGGTCGCTAATGGATCAAAAGGTCAAAGAAGTAGCAAAATGTCATAAGTTTTCAATTTAGATACAAGAGTTGGAACTGCAAACAGAACTCCATGCTCTACCACTTGAAGAGATGGATATAGTTCTAGGTATGGAGGTTGATGCAATCGGGAAGTTATACTACAAACCTTAAAGAACAATTCATGGAGTTTAATTGGCAAGGACAATAGTACAAATTATATCGTGTTGACGCTTCTACTATCAAGATGATGCAAACAAAAAAGAACCTCACCAACACTCAAAAGACAAACGAAGTCAAACCCATAAATTTCACCATGTAGATGTGCCACTTTAATGAATAATTTATGTTAATCTTGAATATTTTGATGAATGGCATTGCAAAGTCAGACACAAATTAAGAGTTGAAACATACTTGGATTAATAATTTTTTTCAAAGTGTTCTTGTGAATACATCTAAATTTAGGCCAACCCTAGCCTTTAACCCATAGCTCCCTTGAACCTGTTGAAAAATGTAACTAGGTTCGATCTTCATAATGACATGTGTAATTGTGATTTTATGTAATTGATGTAAAGAAGAAAATAAAATTATTTTTGTAGTACTTGAATCATGGGTTTCATGATCAAGGAATTTTATTTTAGTTAAGGTTCCCATTGTGAACCTTTAGGTTTTGTCATCAAGTCATAAAAGTCAAATTGAGTCAATGTCATGTATGAACTTTGAAGGACCCTTCTTAGGTATGTTACATATTTGTATGAGTCCTTAAAAGAATGAGAAGGCCCTCCAAGACCAAGCAATGGCATCTCCTTCAAGTCGGCTTCAAGATGGAATAATGAAATTGCACCAAAAGACATGTCAGCTCACCCTCATCTCATGTCAGCTTATTTGATGGGAAAACAAATATAAATAGGTAACTTGACCTCATTTTAGAAGCCAGATTTTCGGTCAAGCATTAAAGACAGAAAAAGTGCAAAGATCACAAGGAAAGAAGCCTAGAATCAAGTGAAGAAAAGAAAGACCATCAGTGAGGTTATTTCAGATCTGTTTTAGGGTTGAATCTCTCCACACATGCAAAGTATAGATGATATCTGTTGCGAAAGGAGCCAAGGTATTGCAGTCCCATTGGAAGGTCAAGTCAAGGAGGAGACTAAGGTGTGTCTCAAGCCGAGTTGCCAAGGAAGCAGCCTCCAACTAAAGTGAAGGGAATGAAGGTTCCAAGGTTGATCATTCACACGTGTTAGGGTTTCTGAAGGAGGTCGAGAGTTGCAGGAAGCCGAAATCTAAGGAGTAGCCAACAGGGAAAGAAGAGTTAGCAGTTTGAACATCGTTGACTCAAGGAAGGAGAGGGTCAAACTAAGAAGCCTTGTGACTTGGTCTTGGAGAGGTGAATAAGTCAAGAGGCTTGGTCTTGGTATTCGTCAATTGAAGTCTATAAGAAGAAGAATTTGTTTGGGTTTTTCCTTTCAAGTGGGAGAGGTTTTGGCCCTCACTGATAGCCTATATTCTGTGTCTCTTGTCTCTTATTGTTTATGCATTGGTAGCTGTTTGATGAAGAAGAACACTATAATAATCTAATGAAAGCGAAGATCCTAATCTAAAGAAGTAAAAAGCATTCAGCAGCAGTTATCAAAAGAAGAGGAATCACCTAATTGCTATGCGCTAGAATCTAGATTTCTCAAGAGAACCCAAATCTGGATTTTACTCCATGGACCTCAAACACTAGTTTTCCATACCTTTATTTGGTGGGTTTATGTTGTAGGATCCTTAAGGGGCACTTAACTTAATATCCTTGGGTTACTTGAAGTCTTGAACCCTAAGCCTACTAGGGAAGTCTCCTTTGTGTTGGATTGTGTCCTTCACTAAAGAGGGGAGTGGCTGCTGAGGTGACAATGACAATACTCATATGTGTTGCAGATTGTCTAGGTCACCTAGTGAGGCTTTGTATTAGGTGCTAGATTTTGTTGAATACTGCCACTATTGTTGTTGAACAATGGAGTAGTTTATACAAGAGTTCACCTTTCCAATGTGTTCCCTAGAAAGTGTGAGCTATCATCTTCGTGACATTCAGATATATCTTAGTCAAACATAGGCATGGGTATTTATCTTGAGTGTAGTGTTTCCTTATACTGGTTGTTTGCAATCTTAAATGGTACCTTTTAGAGATGCATGAAGGAATGGCTAGGCAGGGCATTTTTGATTGAGAAGCAATGCTGATGGCTGTTTTGTATAGAGGTACTATTTACCTGGCTTAACTTTGATGTAAGCGTTCATCTACTAGTCTGGAATTTTCATACCTTGGTATATATTTTTGACACAAGACCCTAGACTTGACCTTGTTCTAATTTGCTAACCATTTGCTTGCTGACATTTCTTTGAGATTTTGTGATAACATTGCTTTTTAATAGCATTTCTGTGTTTATTTTCTAGTTGTGACTGCTTTCATTTGTTCCTGATTACCATCTTTGTTTATATTGAACTAACAAGGAATCATGTAACTCATTTTATCAGTGATGACAAAGTTTAACTCCTAGTAATTGTGTTCCAATTTGCTGTAATGTGCACTTGCTTATCACTTTTGAGTCTTGAAAGCTAATTAGCTCATTGACACTCAAGATAATATGGTGTTATTTTGGTCTGCCTTAAACTTGTCTGTTTTTTCTTCTACCTTTGCTGACAACTGGAATTCCAAACCATTAAACAATCCTTGTGTCAATGAACTAAAGGACAATATTTAGACATTGTTATGTCATGTGTAATTTGTTTGATCAAACATGTTGAATTAAATATTAATTGTTTGTCTGAAATACAGGATGCAAATTGTGGGAATACTCTCTTGATTTCTCTCGAGGAGCTTGTCAAAGATGGTCTTTTATCTAAAGAGGAGCTTCCAGAACTGATGTTAGCTTCTTCAATAAACATCTTGAGCCTTTGATGTTAAAACACAGATCATCTTTCAATGGTGCTTTTATATTTTAATTCACATTCATAACGGAAGCTAATAATCTTTTTTTACTTTTTATTTGAAGGCCTGTGAAACGCATAGACTTCACCACAGTTGCCAAAGTCAAGGAACCTTTAATTGCAAAGGTAATATGGTAAAAAGTAGGAAATCTTCTGACAAGTTTTTTACAAATGTTATTCTTGTCTCTTCTTTGAACTGTTTCATTGGTCCTTACACTTTCCAATGTCTGTTTATTTGCAGGAATATTTGCATACATACATCCATAGTGTCATATCTTAGATTTTTCATTAAATCTCCTAGCTTTACATGATAACAACAATATGGGTGGTGTTACAACAAAATCTAGCAACCCCAAATAATGTAAGGTCCCAAGTGTCAAGGGGGCTAATTTTGCCTTAGGAAGGCCATCCACTGTCACCAAAGTAGCTCTTCCTCTCACTTTTGGTTCTCTTCTCCAATTCAAAGGGGGCTTCCTAAGAAGGTAGGATTGCTAAAGGCGTAGTTGCATTACTCAGACATGGAATGTGAATGGTAGTCCCTTAGGGAACTCATGTTGTAGCTCTCTTAAGTGCCTTTGATCCCTCACAAAGGTAATAGTTAGGGTTTTGGTTGCTAGGGCATCAAAATATTCGTACTCCTTTGCAAGATCTAGCTAATCTGAATTATCCATAGGCTCCAACAACCCAAGGACTAGGCTTGGCCAAGTCTTGTTGGTGATCAAACCACTTTTTATCCATAAATTTAAATTCTCTCTCCCTATAATTCACCCTCTTAAGGCCAAGCGACCAGCTAGGGCTTAGTGCGATTTGACTAGGAAGGAGATATTTGGTATTGGAAAGTCCACACATTGAGGGTTGTAGTGGTATCCTTAAAATAAGTCTCCTTGGTGGGCATACATTCCAATTTCATGCATAATTTCTCTTGCTCTAGTTGTTTTCCCTAGGGTAAAACCCGAGATTGGATATAACTTCAAATTGAGGGCTGCTTGAGGGTTTCATGTGCCATAACTGTGAAAGTTTTAACTCTATTGCAACAACTGGAAATTATTCTTCTAACTATAAATTAATTAAGAGTTTATTTGTCCACATAAACATGAATATTTCACAATTGCAATTTTCACCAAATTAAAATATTGCGGAAGATAAACTAGAATTTGAGAAAATACTGGCACAAACACATAAATTTGACACAATTATTTTTGGACAAATGTCCCCGGAAAAACCCAATTTGGGAAAACCGGTGCAACAATTGAGGGTTTTTATTATTAAGCAGCGGTGAGAAAATTTCGAGTACAATAAATATCGCCAAACTGGCGAATCTATCGAAGAGAAATAGTAGCCAAAATTCTCTGAGGGAAATTACCCGCTCTCGAAACAATCCCGTCACTTGACTACCTCTGAAAAGCTAGTCGTCCAACCAGTTCTATGCACGCCTTGCGTCACCCTAGTGCAGTCCCTCAAACACTTTGCCTGAATTAGCTGCCAATCTAGCCATCTTGCTTGCTGCTAATTGGGAGAATGCTTCTTTGGCCTTCTAGACCCTGTTCCCGGACTCTGGAATTGAAAACATCTTCCTCTTCAACTGGATCAAATTGCTCTTTTGAAGCCACTGCGCAGCCCTTGCACTGCTTCCGAGAGAGAATCTCGACCTTCTCTTTCTAATTCTCTGGAACTAGAAAAATTCCTCCTTTCTCATTGTCCCTGTGCCTGTCTGTCTCTGCTTCCCTTCTTTGGCTCAAACTCTCTCGACAACTGTTGCTGCTCTCTTGCTCAAACTCTTCCGACAACTTTTGCTTCTCTCTGGAAAATCGAATTGCTTAAGGAAAATTGAACTCAAGTGTGTGAAGTATGTGTTCTCCATCTACCCATCGACTTCTTATAATCTTCTAGCGGGACTCCAATGGCCAAGATTAAAACTTAATCAAGGGTTAAGATTATTTCCCAGTCGATCCGTGTGAGTTTCTAGATGATTCACACCTTTCTCAATTAATTCTGATTAATTAACCCCTTTTCCTAAGTTTAGACTTAGGAATATTTAAAAATAGGTTAATAATCTAATTGAGACACTTCTAGGCGGAATTTTCAGAAACGATTTATGGGTTATGGAGAAATCTTGTGTTTTGGCTTCTCCACAAAATTTCGAGACTAGAACACCTCCGATGCTACAAAAACTAATACTCACTCTTAACGAGGAAGGTGTTCTAGTGCTGCACTACTGCTAAAACACCCTGTCTCTGTATCACTCTTTGTCACGCTGCTGATGTCTGGCCACTGTGACTGCCTGCCATTGCCCACCAACCATTGCGTAACTCTGATGCTGCATCTATGTTGTTGCTAACACTGCTATACTGCTGCCAACTCTGAATGTGCATCGCAACTTCCTCTCATCTGTTGTTGTTGTGAGTGCAACAATTGCAACTGAGAAGCATCCTAAATACTGAATCAATTGTATCTCATGCTGCATTTGTCTCCTGAGCATTTGACTACTACTAGCCATTGTACTGTCCACTGAAGAATCTGCGCTGCTGCTAACTTTGTTACTGAGCCTTCTGCTCTACTGTCAACGCTGCACTATGCTCCTCAGCACCTGACTGCAACTGTCACTGTAACAAACTAAATTTATATAAAAATAAACACAAATAATGTAAAAGACAACAAATAAGACTAATGATTAATTAGTTAGCACTTAATGAAAAGGTATGACCCTAAGGACATAACCATTAGTGAAAGGGTACTTACCTGGCTATATATACAAGACCCTCATTCTCATTTGTATCATCCTACATCAATTCCTTTTATAATATACAATTTACACTTACTATCCTACGATGGATGTATTTGTCTCCAAAGTATTTTAAATATTTTTGTTGCGTATACGACTTTTGGTCGTCATATTGGTATCAGAGCTTCGTCTGATCTGACCTTTGGCCACCAACTTGTCATCATTTGTGTTGCTGTCGTGATTCTAATGTTTCACTATTAGTTTTGGAGTTTCTCCAGCTTGCTATTAGGCCTTTGACTATTAAAAAAAATTATATAGAAAAAAATCAATGGAACTAAAAAAGAAAAGAAATTATATATATATATTTATATATATTATATTTATTATTATTTATATATATATATTTTTTTTTTTTTATTTTTATATAATATTATATTATTATATATATCAATGTTGGGAAATTCATTATTGGGAGTAATTCGGTGAGGGGAAAAATCGGAAAAGATTGGGAAATAATCGTAAAATACAGAGATATTCATTTTTTTTTTTAATTTTTTAAATATCTAAAGCATCTACAACATAAAATAAATATATTGACACATAAATATGATAAAAGAACTAATTATAAGATGTGTAATATCATTTCTAGTGCTACATCACACATAATAGTGAATCATGTCCTGAATAGTAAGTCTTGACTCCTGAGTCCCAACTCAGCCTCAAAATATCAACAAAAAATATAATAATGTATATCATATCATGAGTCATAATGTCATATAGAATGAAATGAACCAAATAACTAATACTACTGATTTCCTCTGTCCCTCTTGCGAGAAAATGCAATAGCTTTCCCTTTCCCTCTAGATGTAGATGCTGGTGGAGTTGGCAGTGGACTTTGCTATGCTCTAGAAGCTGAAGGACTAGGAGCTATAGAAGGTAGACCACGTCCTCTACTGGTAGCAGGGGTAGCCTAGCTAGGTGGTGTCACCTCCTCCTCCTGTTGCTCCTCCTCCCCCTCTATGCCTTCCACTACCTCTTGCTCTAACCAATCATCGACAGATTCCATGAGAGGCCTCTCGACCTCAACCCTCCATGTAGCAGTGGTGTCAATCCCATCCAATGAGATGGCCTCCATATCAGGTATCCTCTCAAGTTGCTTCACCCACAATCGAAGATTGTGGTAGACGTAGACCATGTCTTTAAGTTGTTGGGTCTCCAACCTTATACAAAGATCATAAAATAATAATTATAAAAAAAATTATTGAATGAATTCAAAAAATTAATTGGAAATTTGGAATATTTAAGTTTTAAGCTTAACCTGTTGCGCTTCTTGTTGTGTATTTTTTCTAATACACTCCAGTTGCGCTCTCATCTTGAGGGGCTACATGGTTGGCTGAGGACGCGAGTCCACCATGCATCTACAACAAAAATACAAATAAGATAAACATAAGAAAAACAATGAAATATGAAAGTTGAAGCAAAGTATGAAGTTATGAACTTGAAGAGACAATGAAATTTGAAAATACCTAGCATTGTAGTCTTCCTATCATTTACAGGGATCTCAAAGCCAAATGTGCTACTTGCCATCCTGTATATCTCCATTTCTTTGGAGATTTCTGCACGTTCTGCTGGAGATCGCACCATTCTCTGAACACAGGTTAAGGATCCATTCATGATCTCAGCATCAAATAAGAACCCACATGGGTAAGAAAATGCGGGGTTGAGGTAGATCCATGCAACATGATTGGGATGATGGAGTGTGTTGTTCCATCGTTCATCAATCACTTCCCATAGGAGGAATTGTTTCTGAAACCCCTCATCTCCCTTATCATCATAGTAGGCCCGAATGGATTCTTTGGCCCTGTCCATGGCTTCATACAAATAGCCCATTGCGGGCTTCTCACCATCAAGTAATCGAAGAACCTTTACAAAAGGTTCAGTAATGGTGCACACCTCCTGCACTCCCGCCTCGAAGTCTTCCTGGTATGAAACTAATGTGCATATGGCCTCTCCCTCTGGGTTATGACTCATTGTCAAAGCACACCACTCCTTTGAAAGAAACATTCTCTTCACATCCCACATAGAATTCAAGAGGGATTGAAGAGATATGAAACTGGTGGCAAACCGTGTAATGGCAGGGCGCACCAACTTCTTGTTGTTGGTGAATTTTCTCATCAAGCTAAGCATAAATGCATGATTATATATAAATTTTGTAATGCTTTTTGATGAGTCAACAATATCTTTGACAAGGGAAATTTTTCCTATGTCTTCCAAAATCAAATCAATACAATGTGCAGCACAAGGTGTCCAAAATAAAGTAGGATGCCTCTCTATAAGCATCGTGCCAGCAACAACATAATTTGCAACATTGTCTGTTATGACTTGGACAACATGTTCTGCATCCACTTCCAAAATAAACACATCCAACAAAGTACATAATAATTTTGCATCTTTGATATGTGAAGATGCATCAATAGATTTCATAAACATTTTCCCCTTGGGACAACTAACCAAGAAGTTTATAAGGATTTTCCCCTTTTGGTCGGTCCAACCATCTGACATCACAGTGCATCCTGTTTGTGCCCATGATGCCCTAAACTCCTCCAATCTTTTGGTGCAGTCAACCTTTTCCTCTTGAAGAATGCGGCCTCTAAAGTTATCATAAGAAGGGATTTTGTACCCTTGGCCAACAGTTGCATTAGCATCAACAACAGGCTGGAAAAATGGATTATTCCTTGCAACACTGAAAGGAATATCACTGCAAAGGAGAAACTTGCCCAACTACTTGCTTTTTTTCATTTTTTTAAGTATTGAAGTGATAGATGGTTGTGAACCAGGCGTGGTTCTAGGAACAAAAAATGATGAGACAACTACAGGGTTGGTTCTAGACATTGATGCTGAAGTAGAACCAGTGACACTTCCATATTCACCTCCTAACACCTTCCCTGCTAGTTGTTTCTTCAGTTCTGTTTTGGCCACTCTCTCCTGCTCTAATTCTTCCAATGATCTCATGGCTGTTTGGATGATTTCCGTATTTTTATTGTTGCCCACACATATGCTGCCCACACAACTTGCAAGACAAGTTCAATCTATCAAACCCTCCATCAGGTTCATCAAATTCCCACAGAGAGTCCAATTTCCTTGGCATGTTTGTAACTTGGTTGAACTCTTGAGTTTTAATGTAAGACGAAGTTTGAACTTTGAAGTTGAACCTTATGGCACAATAAGAATTGCAAGTTACAAAAATTAAAAAAAAATTACATACATGACACAACACATTGAATTTTTGACAAACAAACAAAAAAACCTCAACTCAATCCAAAATGAACTCTCTCCACTCTATGCAACAAAAATGAAAAAAACACCATCAAATCCACTCAAAAATCATTGATAATCAATGAGTTATAGAAATCCAATAAAAAACAAGAAAAAAACCAAAACAAAATGGCCAAATTTGGTGTCCATACCTAAAAAATCACGATTTGCCAGAGAAATTTGATCCAAAGACGAAGTTTTCTTGCTTGGGATGCTAAAATCTCCAGGCTTCCTCCTCCTCTGCCCTAGTAGATGCCTTCTAGGGTTCCTCTCCTCCTCAGCTCTCAATCCACGCCACTATCTGTTCAAAATGACAAAAAAAATTCATGTTTTCCCTTATAAAACGCAATGTCTGCCGCCCCTGCGATAACTTTCCATTGAATTGCGATAATTTCGAAATAATCACACTTTTTTGAAGTTATCACGATTATTTCGCCATTTTTTTGGAAAAAAATTGTGTAGTAATCGGACAAGTTTATCGGGGATTTGAAAAAGTCACGATTTTTTGATGTTATCGCAATTTTCGCAACACTAATATCTATATTATATATATATATAATTCATTAAAAAAAAATTCATATTACAGAAAATTTACCAGCGGCCCTGTATTAAAAGTCATTGAAACCAAAATAAGGGAAAAGCAACACTAAAGGTTGCATCCATGAAATCAGGGTGGTTGAACAACACCCAGCTGCTGTCGATTGCCATGAACCAGCCGTTGTCGATTGCCACGAACCAGCCATGTCCTCCTTGACTGCCATCGAGACGCCGTCCACCGAATTAGTTGACTGACTTGTAGCACTTGCCACTGCGACCAATCCATTCTATTTCGGCTACCCTTCCGCACCAACTTGTTGTCGCCCTCCAATCCCGAATTGTTGCAACTGGCCACCAAAGCCTTTGCAATCACTGCCAACAGGAGCTGCTACTAACGACATTGTGCACTTGTGACAGCGGGAATCGGTCCTACATCGCCACCCACAATCTGTTCAAGCCAATGCTAGAGCCACCCGTTGCAAGTAGCTGTTGTATCCCATCCATTGCACGCAACACTAGAAACCACCATCATCATCATTTCATGCCATTAATCTCCAACTCCCGCAGATCAACCAGTTAAGCCACGATCAACGGTTGCTGACGTTTCAGACATAACGATATAAACTTTCGATTGGAGTAGCATATAACATAATTAAATATAATTTAATTAAAATCTATTAATTAATTCATATAAAATTAATCAATTAATTTATTATTGTTTAATTAATTTAATTAATTAAAATTATATTTTAGTCATTTAAAAAAGAATAATAATAATAATTTAATTTTTTTTTTCTCTGCAAATACTTTCTATTAACTGAAACATAAAATATTTTTACATATGAGCGAGGCATTTCTGCACTCGACAAAACAGTGTTGCCCCATTACAGACAAGTTGGGGCAAGCCATTACAGAGTTCCTGAAACCAGGAGCATACATAGAGAAGACCATACATCGGCCAGAAGAGAAACTGAGTTTGTCCAAAAACCCAAAAAATCATGCAGCGCCGCTAACACAGAGTGAGCAAAATCCCATCTAGGAGCTACAGACCAGTAAGATAGATACATAAAAGAGTCAACCATAATTTTGAGATCTGAACAAAAACAAGAGAGACTGTCCCAGGAAATGCTACTTCTCTTGTGCCGGTTCATTAATATCCTTCTCGTCTCGGGCCGTATTGCCATCCTTGAGACCTTCATTGCCACTCAGATCGCTATCAGGAATGGTGATGGCCTGTTCCGCGTCACCATGAACTTTATCTCCAGCCACAGGCACATTGTCGTCCAGAGGAGGGAGATTTCTGAGAAGGGCCTCCTGTTCAGCCTTTTCTTTAGCCCAATTATCCTTGCTGTCGCGGTCCGTGGAATTGTCACTACCGGGAGAGGGCTTAGGGGCGATGCAGGTCAAGGGGGTGACAATATTTTCCTCCTCTGAGAGAATAAGAGTGATGTGAGCAGTTACCAGAGGTCTGTGCAGGTTACTCTGGAATATAAATTGCGTAGTTTGAAAAGCACTGTTGGGTTTGGGTTTCCTACTAGAGCTAGCATACGGCTCAGCCTCCTTAGCGGATGAGGGACTAAGCGGTTCCGCCGCAGTTTCCAGGGCAAAACCGGTGGGAGAACGCAAACGGGTGTCTCGGCGACCCCCAGAACGATGGCGTTTACCAGAGTGAACCATTATGCCAGAATAGAGGGAGTTGGGAGAAGGATTATACGCAGTATGACCAACAGAGCAAGGACAATTAAGGCCAAAGGTATGCTTAACCAGGCTACCAACTAACCAAAGCAAGGTGTCGACCAACAACTCCACATTAACGACCAGGACATCCACAGAGATAACCAACATACACAAAGTGCAGAAATTCAGAACAGGAAGAGGATTACCCTTAGGAAAACTGTTTGTGAGCTTGCGGCGATGCCCCTGAATTATGCCATCAATCTCTGCTGCCGTCCACCCAACCGAAATGCCGCGTCTCAGAGCACAGAACAGGGTGAGATAGCCATGAATCGCCATAGTTATAACCGAGAGAATGTTGCATCGAACGATGCCGAGCATAAATGCCGATCCCATTCTTGATCTAAACTTAATTGCATACCTGCTCTCGCATGTTTTAACCTCCTGGGAAGCCACGCTGCCTTGCAGCTGGAAGTACAGGGCGTTAAATGTTTGCATGGAGAACTGTGCAAGCATATCTGCCACCCGGATCCGGGAAATAATAATAATTTAATTAATTAAAGTCAATTAATTAATTAAATAATTAAAAAAAGGAAAAAAATTAATTAATTGCTTAAATTAAAAAAAAAGAAAAAGAAAAGAAAAATAAGGGTTTATATTAAAAAAGAAGAGGCGATTACATAATACCTTAAGTCATCTCGACAAAACAAATGGGATCAATCATTTAAAAAAAATGATGGAGCTCAATTCTAAATGACGAAGGAAGAAAGGTTTTGCTATAATAGTCTTTCAGTTACAGATCACAAAGTAATTACATTAAAAGGAAGTTTCCAAGGAAGAGAAGTTAATGTCGCCATCAGCCCAAGCAATGATAAAAATTATATCAACATAACTTGGCAAATCAGCTATTAATTCCAGAGCTAAGCATTTGTATAAAGAAAAATATTTTTGACCAAAAAGAGTATAAAAGTATTGCTATACAAGTGACAATAGGTCATTATGAGTACATATATCAATTTCATGTTCTAAGGACAGATAAAAACACTGACATCATACTCGGTCAACCCTGGTTTAAGATTTGGGTACATTCATGTTAAACTTAGAGAAACAAGTGTTGACATTTCCTTATAAAGGGAAGATGGTCACGTTTCGAGACATAACAAGTAAATCAAAATTGATAAAATCTTCATTAGAAGACCTTAAGGATATCTCAGACTTGATGTTTCAAGGTAACAAAAAAACTATATGAGAGAAACAAAAAGAGCTTGAAGAAGTCATCTGCAGCAAAGACAAAGAAATTTTGCGCCTTAGAGATCACCAAGAAAAACTACTCAAAGAAGTCAAGAAAGCTAAAGCATTAAATAAGGAACTTAAGGAGCATTAATTAGAACAAGAAGAAGAAAATTTACGTTTAAAGAGCCTTAACCAAACATTAGTAGAATAAATCAAGCGTTTAAAAGACGAGAAGCAAGAAGGCCAAAATAAAGTTGACTCAGAGAATGAGGAATGCTTACATCTCAAAAATCATAATCAAAATCTGCTCAAACAAATTAAAATACTAAAGGATGAAAAAAAGTCATTGACAAATAGGTTCAAAGAACTTGTCGCAAGGGAAACATCAAAATCTCCAGGTGTAGCAGTCCAAACTAAAGAAACAAACATCAATACCACTAATCTCACAGTTCAAGGAAATTCAAACCCTATTGAAGTAAAAACATACTTAGAGGTTGTTGTTCAAACAAAGGACACCCCAAATAAGGATTTAGTAGTTAAGTCAACAACAACAATGCCTGATGGAAATCATGAAACTGCCATAAAATTGTTTAAGGAAGTTCAAACAAGAAAAATTCCTTATCTACATTCGAATCACAAGAGTAGACGCTTTAATCAATCTACAAATCTATATCATGCAGAACATAGACTAACTTAAGTTCTGAAGAATACTGAAATAAGCTTAATCCAGTCATACGATAACTATTCACCACACATCTCCAAGGGTCAGAAGATTTCCTAGAAGATTAATCTAGGATGGTCTGATCTGTTTTTAGTACGACAATTCTGTCTATCGCTCAGAGCATCATATTGTCTTGTATCAACAAAGAAAAAAGCTTAGAAAATGAGAAAATATTTCGAACGACAATAGATCCGATTTGTCATTAGTAAGCTTTAAGGACAAAGCTTTTTGATGCAAGGTTACCCCTGCTTTACCCACAGTATGCATATTTCTATGCATAAACCATTTACCCCAAGAATTTATATGACCTACCAGGTCAAATCTTCAATAATGGTGATGGTTAAGGCCCCTTTCCACTAATACTTATGCGGAAACATATTAATACACTAACCCAAAGTCTAAACCCTTGTTAACTTTTCATCGAAACTTGATCACCCCTCATAAACCTTTATAAATCCTTATTCCACACACATAGATATCACATAAAGCCACATAAATCATACCTTTTTCCGCCTTTCATAAGTCTTTGCACAGTTCCCAAGACTTGCCTTTATCGCAATCGCTCATCACAGTTCTCCGCGCTCACACCACATATAGTTCTTATCACCCCTCCGACTCCAATATGCGACTATCAGAATCGTTTAACACCACTTTTACATTAAAAGACTCGACAAGACACTTTAATAGAATACAAAGGAAATACATTTGCTTCGAACCACATAACTAGACTTCACATATTATAGACCCGCATATATAAATATCGTCGAGTCCATCGACATTGATGCCCCATTCATTCATCACCATTGATGCTTAACACACACTTATACAAATGGAAATTGAATCTTTGTGCATATATATATATATATATATATATCAACAAACAATTACATGATGAGACTCTCTGTCTCTCCTTGGCCTGATCTTCTAATTTAATGGCCTCTGTTCATTCCCTGACCATAGGCTTATAAACACAACTAAATATCTAACTCTTTCTCTCTCTCTCTCTCTCTGTCTACCCCTGTTTATGCCTTTTAGGCTTACATTTATATAAAAAAAAAATCTAAAACCAATTCCTGGTTTAGATTCATAAGCTTCTCAACAAAATCCTAAAATCTCTTTCTCATCCCTAAGGATTCTCTCAAATCCACAAAATCATGAACTGACTTCTAATCTAAGATTTACAATCAATTTTCAATCCTCTCATCACTCAACTATCTAAATCTCTCATGTTCTCCTACATTCGAGAACATTTACAATTATGCCTCAGAATATTCAATTAATTCCTATTCTCATTAAAATCACTCAAAACATTAAATAATTACATTAATTCAATACTTAGGAAACCAACTTCCTTGAAACACAAGACCCCCTATGTCTACTAAAATACAATAATAATGTTGAGCTGAATGTTCCTGCATCAGACTCCCCAAGTAAGAAAATTTATGACCTCCTGGTCATAAGTCTGGATAATTGATTCCTCCTGGATCCCAGACTTTATTTTGTAACTTGTCTTTGCTTGTCCATTGTTCTATTGTTGCTGTTCTCCAGGTCTCCATACCTTATGCTGTAATGCTCCACTTGCCTTGCTTTCATGGTCTACTGCTGTCTTCCTCTTGTTGTCACTCCTCTCCTTTCTTGTTGCTATCTTCCTCTAAGATACTTTCATCATTAACCTTCCTATCAATTCAATTTCTCTATCCAGTATATCCTCAGTTTGTTGATTGCCTTCAACTCTTAATTGCTGAATTTCCATTACTACTTCCACTCTTTTATCCTTACCCTCTTGTTCACTATTGTCTAGCACTTTTTCAGCTGCTGCCATATTGTCTTTCAGAACAATTTCCTGCTTCTGTTTCCTGCACTTGTTAACTTCTTCTTGATTATTATTTATGACAACTTCTTTGTCATCCTTCTTCAGCGATTTATCCTGAACATTTGTCCTCTGTTCTTCTAACTTCCTTCTTTGAAAGTCTAATTCTCTATATAACTCAATGATTTTACTTGGAGTGAACTTTGGAAATTTTACACAATCTCCCATTTCTTCATTTGCTATTGACCCATCATCACATGGTCCTTCTTTCTTTGCTAAATCTTTATTAACGTCCTTCAGTAGATGTTCTTCCTCTTCTTCTTTCATTTCGCTGTCCTCCTGTGCCAAATATGTTCCAGTTTCTGCAACAAAATCTTCAATTATAAGACAATCATCATAATAAAAATATAAGGCTTCTGTACCTCTTCTTCCTTTGGCAAGACTTTAGTATGCTGCTCGGATCTCTCTTCTTCTGTCTGCATATCAGTATGCTGATTCAAACTCAAAGAAATCTTGAGACTATCAGCTAGCCTCTCATTCTCATCATCTGTTTCAATGATGTCTTTCAACACTTGTCCACTATAGCGAACTGATTCTTTTCTAGTCTCCTTGTCATATTCTGCTTCAAAACTTTCATCTTTTTGAAGGTTTTCTTCCACATTTTTGATAGCTTTAAAAGACTGCCTATCTTTTTCCAAACCTGCAATCATACACAAATCATTAAATTTAAAAATATAAGACCTTTTGGCCTCATTTGATGCTTCAGTCATCAAGTCTTCTGGCTGCTCTGAATCATTCATATGATTCAACTCCTCTATCTCTTCATCACTTTCAAAAAGTAATGGTCGACGTTCTGGTTCACATATCGAAACTTCAACATCTTCTTCAGCATCTCCCTTTCGCTGTAGCTCAACTCTTTCGAGTTTCTCTGTCTCCAATTTGGCATCTATAATCTGTTCAAGTTCCCTTAGATCTTTTATTAACTGCATATTCAACCGTTGTTCCCTCTTCTCTTGTAGCCTTTGTCACTTCACTTTCTTTCTCATGACATAACCATATTTTTGGTCTGTTTCGTTTCTCTGCAATATTTCCATTAATACTTCAAGCTGAACTGCTATCTCAGCTTTCTCCCTCTCATATTCTTCTTTACTTAATTGTCTCTGTATGCCATTTGCCTTGGCATCTCTTTCCTTCTGTCCTTGGCTGTGGTTTCTTTCAGAACCTCTGTTATGATTGTCACTAGTCATCATCCTCTTTATCTCTATGAGTTCCTCACTCACCCATTATGAGTTGCACTAAAGCCTCCACAACAACAAGTCTACCCTGCTGCCACTTACCTCACCAAGCTCTCCTCTGTACTTGGTCTTTTGGCAAGCAATTGGTTCTCTATCTCTGGAACCTCTTTTGAGCAATTCTCTTTGCTCCTTCTAGGCTTCAACTCATCTATACTTTTCAAGAACACAACTGTCCTCTTTATCCAATCTCCATTGGAATTCCTCAAGGTTCTGCCACATTTCTGCTTTCACTTAGAAACTCTTACCAACTTCCTTTATCTCTTAGCAATTCTACCCACATTCTTTGTGGAATTGCCTTTGTGAGCTGCAACAATACCCTTGCAGTAACAAGTCTCCTTCTTGCTACATATGCCTCACTAAGCTTCTCTCCTCTAAGCTCAATCTGTTGGCATTTCTTTGGTTCTTTCCTTTGGAACCAATTGAGCACTCTTCGCTCTAGGTCGTTGCAATCTTCTCACCTTCCTCTGTTGCTACCTGTGCATCAATATAAAGACCACAACTCTCCAATCTTCAATTCAAATTAAAATAAGAACATATCACCTCACCTTTAAGATCTTTGTCTGATCTTTTCCTCCCATTCACCTGCACTTTTGAATGAACTGTTCTTTCCACTAGCCTTCAGCTATATCTTCAAACTCTATTACTTTAAGAACTTACAAAGTCCCTCTTACAGTTAACTACTGTAGTCCTGCTCTAAAACTTCATTCATTCAATATCTGCTAATCATTAGACAAATTTGCATACCTTCACCTACCTTCAGGATCTCACCATCTCTGCAAATTTGTTTCAGCAGATCTTCATGCTTCCAATGCACAAATTCTCAATATTCAGCCACTGTCAATCAGATTCAGAGTCTGATTCTTTCTTCCAATCTTCCAGCTTTATCTTGGCAAAGCTTAACTATTGGCAACAATTTCTCCTTTGTTGAGTTTTCTTCCACTCAGAAATCCTTACCAGTTTCTTCCATTACTGCTTCTTAAGACTTGATCTTCCTTTGCTGTGATACTTCATTAGCTGCAACCATCAATCTTCAATCTATTTCTTTATCCAGCAAAACCCAAATCAGAGTTAAATAAAACAATACCTGCATGGTTTCTCCACCCACTATTCACATCCAAGTGAATCTCCATTCTTCAAAACATCACTGTAGATTCTTTATGTTAGTTTGTAGGTTTCTGTGGAGTGGTCTTTGAGAAATTGAATTCGGAAAATCCATAGTGTACTTCATTGTTATTGTCGACGTTTCGAGCCTATACCAAGACTCATCATCATCTGTAGTCTCTTCTTAATTCTTACTCACCTGCCTCTAAGAACTTAACAATCTCCCAACTTTACTTTGGTCGCTTAACTATCAAATTAGAATCTGATCTCCCTTGCCTACATACACATCTTTCCTAATATTTTTGTTCTAAATTGTTTCAAAGAAACTTTCACACGTAATTTCTTTGTTCTGCTCTGATACCAAATGAAGCAGGGTTACCCCTGCTTTACCCACAGTATGCATATTCCTATGCATAAACCATTTACCCCGGGAATTTATATGACTTACCAGGTCAAATCTTCAATAATGGTGATGGTTAAGGCCCCTTTCCGCTAATACTTATGCAGAAACATATTAATAGACTAACACAAAGTCTAAACCCTTGTTAACTTTTCATTGGAACTCGATCACCCCTCATAAACCTTTGTAAATCCTTATTCCGCACACATATCCAATCCCACTTTATAACTTTGGGTCATAATTGGACTTAACTGTAAAAACCCTCTATCATGCTTTAATCCATTTTAAACCCTTTATAATAGATATCACATAAAGCCACATAAATCATACATTTTTACGCCTTTCATGAGCCTTTGCATAGTTCCCAAGACTTGCCTTTATCACAATCGCTTATCGCAGTCCTCCGTGCTCACACCACATATAGTTCTTATCACCCTCTAACTCCGATATGCGACTATCGGAATTGTTTAACACCACTTTTACATTAAAAGACTCGGCACAACACTTTAACGAAATACAAAGGAAATACATTGAAATTCCGCTCCAAACCAGATAACTGGACTTCAAATATTATAGACCCGCATATATAAATATCCTCGGGTTCGTCGACTCCAAATCTTTTCCGCTGCGCTACGCTTCCTCCGATCTCCAATCAGTGCTTATCGCTATCGGCTATTGCACCGTTCTTCGCACCTGACCTCTTCCTCTTAAAAGTTTCGATCTGACATGACTTACTGATCGGGGTTAGGGTTTTGGTTGTTTAGGGTTTTCCCTTGCTCAATAATAAAAAGGCCCTTGAGCCTCATTGTAACACAGTTCAGAGGCATGTAACCCCCACATCTCTTCTCAGAGACAAGCTACCATTGCCCTCTTGGGAGGTACTCTAAGCCCTAGGGTTTGGGGTTTGGAGGTTGGAGCGCCACAATAGGGTATTGTGGGCTTGGAACCCAAGGTGTGGGATTTGCACCGAGCTTGTGGGTTAAAATCCATGAGGCTCACAAGCCATGTGATGGATGGAGATGATAGAGGATGTCGAGGAGAATCCAACGCATCGAGAATTACCAAATTCCGAGATTTCTAAGTGGAGATATGAATTTTCTAAGGTCAGGTGTGGGCTTGTGGGTTGAGTTTCATGTAGGCTTGAATTGGACAAGCCACATGATGAGTTATCAAGCTACCCTAAAAGAATTCGTTGGAGCCCTCTTGTTTAGTATAAATAAGAGGTGATGTGTGATCATTTGGACATTCATCTTGTGCAACATAAGGCATTGTTAAAGAGAGGAATCATGTGATGGATGGAGATGATAGAGGACGTCGAGGAGAATCCAACGCATCGAAAATCACCAAATTCCGAGATGTCTAGGTAGAGATATGAATTTTCGAAGGTTAGGTATGGGCTTGTAGATTGAGTTTCATGTAGGCTTGAATTGGACAAGCCACATGATGAGTTGTCAAGCGACTTTAGAAGAATTCGTTGGAGCCCTCTTGTTTTGTATAAATAAGAGATGATGTGTGATCATTTGGACATCCATATTGTGCAACATAAGGCAACGTTAAAGAGAAGAAGCATCTCTGTTTTGGCCACAGATAAGAAGGGAGAACCAACGAAGGAGAAGAACGCTGTTAGGGCACTTTTTCCCGACTGTTTGGGGACCAATTGTGTTGTAGGAGGGACGAGTAGGAGGAGGAAATTCTGGGTCAGTTTGAGTGTTGTTTATGGGTGGATAGACCTTAGAAGTGGCAACCGCAACTCTAGAATGCTGCTGTGGGTAGACCACAAGCCTTAACAACCTAGAACAAGGGTGTTGTAAGGTTGTTTGGGGTCAGCTTGTGCCCAAAACAACAACGTTTGGGTAGAGGAGCCTTGTAAGGGAAGGGTGTAGTTGGAGAAGGAGTTGTGAGGTGGAAAAGAGGGGATGACGTGGAGTTACAAGAAGCCTTAACCAGATCATAGTGACTATAGCAGTGAAACACCAAATCAGAGGTATGTTTCCCATCTTTTTTGCCTTGTGTTGGGTCAAGTATTGATCGGGTTGGATCATATTTGTTAGTAGCTTATGGAAGCCAAGTGGTTAGGCTTGACTTGGTGGTTAGAAGCGCTCTCTTAGGAGAATATTCCATAGTGAGAATTGATGATTGTATTGGGCAATTGAAGAGCTGTTGGAGGGCAACATGACAATGCTCAAGAGTAGCCCTTGATTAGTTGTCACAAAGGGAACTTGACAACTAAAGGTGGGTGACGTTTGGAGCCTAATGTGCAACACTTTGATGGACAAAGTGACTGCTAGAGTGGCAGTTGGATAGCTCAGGTATTGGCCAACCTAGAGGAGTAGATTGATGAGCCGTGTTCATTGTAGCAAAATTGACTTGCAACATTGATAGGTGGAAACCCTCCTGGAGTGTCTATGTGTTGTTCTATGATGGACTAAGGGGAAACTAGAGAGAAAATCGGAACCGAAGGATCGACCAGATGAGATATGACGTAGATGCTGTGATTGTAGCGAGAATGTCATTGTATCTTGTATTCTTGTACTTGTGGATATTTGAGGGTTATTATCCATTGTATGAGATCCCTCGACTATTGTATTATATGTTATAGTATAACGAAGTTGGGTTACATATATTGTTCTTATTGTGCAAGTGATTGATTTATTGCATTATATTGTTCTGCTCTGGAAAATAGCTTTTTTGAGATTCTTGGTTCGGTAGTGTCAGAGATTTAAGATTCTATCCTAGACATGAGGGTCATGGAAAATCAACAACTCATGTATAAAATCTTGTGTAGGGAAAGTTAGTCAGGTATATGATGGTTGAAAGGATTAGGATTTGACTTAAGGATGTATAAAGAGTTTAAGACTTTTTGTAGAATATATATAATAATTAACATCTAGTATAGTCTCTAGAAGAAAAGTTGTAACTTGGTAATCAAGTTCGATCCTTGGGCACTCTGATGCATGAAGGAAGATTCATATGGAGATGGACCATAGGGATGTTAATGAAACGAGAAGGTCATCATGATGAGGTGAGTCTGATTTGAATTATTGGTTATCTGGTTAACATATTATTTTGCTACCTGTTAGAATGTTGCAGGGATATATGATGATAGTTGAGGCAAGTTCAACTGTATGGATGAAAATATATGAGGATGATTGAGGGAAGCTCAATATCTGGTACCTGGAAACTGTGAAATCAAGATATGGACATCTTGAGATTAAAAGGTAGCATGGCAAGAACATAAATTGAAGGTCAAAGGAAGATCACTTTCACGAGGACGCTATGATCAACTTGAAGTTTGGAAAGATTCAATATAATGCCTTCATATCAAGGAAGAAAGTGTTGAGCAAGAAGATTGGCCTGGAATGAAGTGAAAACTTCTTGATAACAGATATATATATATATCTTTATTAATAAATGAATACCAAATTGATGATTACATTTTTAGAAAGAGGCCCGGTTATATACAACCTTAGGTGCCTCTTGGTGAAAGGGCATGATCTTTGGTCATGCCCTTTTGCCTAAATACTACAGCGAATCAAATTTACATAATCCTAACTAATTTTTACATAACACTGCCTTCCTCTCGAAGAATGCTTTGTCCTCAAAGCATACATAAGGATGGATGTTGTTGACAAAATGATTTATTCTTCCAAGAAGCTTCTTCTTCGGGTAAGTCCTTCCACTTGATCAAATATTCCTTGATAGTACAATATTGAAGCTTTCGTTCTCTAGTAGGCAAAATACCTTCTGGTTCTAGAATGACTCTTCCCTCATCATCTAGGGATGGAAGCATTGTTTGCGCTATTTGATTGTTACCTAGTGCCCTTTTTAGGCAAGATACGTGGAAGACATTGTGAACACGACTTGTCTCTGGAAGGCTTAAACCATACACGACTTGGCTAATATTTTTGTTGATCTGATAAGGTCCATAAAACTTTGGTGCCAATTTGTTTTTTCCTTTCTGTTTTAAGGATAATTGTTTGTATGTTTGGAGCTTAACAAACACCCATTCTCCGACTTCAAACTCTCTTTTGGTTCTGTTATGGTTCGGTTGTTGCTTCATACGATTCCTTGCATTATTCAATTTTTCTTTTAATATTTGGACAATTTTTTGGGTTTCTTCTAGTTGATTTTTTACAGCAGGTAGATTTGTTTGGACAATAGCTAGATCCTTCCATCTCGGGGGTTCATACCCATATAAGGCTTGAAATGGCGTCATTTTTGCTGATGTATGATAAGTGGAATTATACCACAACTTAGCAAGATGTAACCATTAAGCCCACTTATTTTGTTTTTCTGTAGCGTAGCAACGTAGGTAGGCCTCCAAACATTTATTGACAACCTTCGTTTGGCCATCTGTTTGAGGGTGATAAGCGGAACTCATATTTAGATAGGTTCCTATATGGCTGAACAATTCCTTCTAGAAATTACCCTTGAACTTGGCATCTCTATCACTCACAATGACTTTCGGAAAACCGTGTAACTTATATATATTTTTGCAAATTATTTCATCGATTTCTTTTGCTGAGTATGATTTCTTTGTTGCCATAAAGTGAACATATTTGGTGAGTCTGTCGACTACTACGAAAATCTTGTCCTTGCCTTCAGATACTAGTAATCCTTCGATAAAGTCCATTGAGATTTCTTCCCATTTCTGATTTGGAATGTTTAAAGTGTGAAGTAATCCCGGTGTCGTAATATTTTCGCTTTTATTCCTTTGACACATGTCACATTCTACTACATACTTCTGAATATTGCGATTCATTCCCTTCCAAAAGAAGGATTGACGTGCATTGTAGTAAGTCTTAAAGAATCCTACATGTCCAGCTGACGGTGAGTCATGTGATTCCTTGAGTATCTCAAATTTAATCTTGGAATTTGTATTTAGATAGATTCTTCCCTTGTACCATAGGATATCATTCTTCCACTCAAATTTTGAGTTGTTGGGAAGGTTATTGATTATTGCCGTTATTTCTGAATCCTTGGCATGTCACTTCGAATTTCGTTAAGCCACTCAGGAACAACAACCGAAATTGAAAGTAGTGTTGGTTCTTCATCTTTCTTGGATAAGGCATCTGCTACTACATTGTCTTTACCTCTTTTATGTAGTATTTCCAAGTCAAAAGCAACAATTTTTTCAATCCATTTTTGTTGTTCTTCGGAAAATGTTTTTTGTTGAAGGAGATGCTGGAGACTATTGTGGTCTGTTTGAATGGAAAACTTACTTCCCAGAAGATATTGCCTCCACCTAGCTAGTGCGTGCATGATAGCGAGCATTTCTTTGTTGTATGTGGATTTGAGGTGTTCCCTTTTGTTGAGCTTCCTACTCTCAAAAGCTATTGGATGTCCTTGTTGCATTAGTACTGCACCTATACCGAATCTGGAAGCATCACAGTCAATGATAAATGTTTTAGAAAAATCTGGTGTTGCTAATATAGGAGCATTGGACATAAGTTCCTTTAATTTTTCAAAACAGCTTCCTGCTTCCTCATCCCATAAAAACGAATTCTTCTTTAAAAGATTTGTCAGAGGTGCAGTTATATGTGCATAGTTTTTAATAAACCTTCGGTAATATCCAGTCAAACCTAAGAACCCTCTTAGCTTGTATTTCTACTTCTTCCTTTCCGAAGGTGCATTTGGATTTTTTTGCGTAAAATTGGTGTTCTTTAAGTAGTGTAAGAACTTTGTCCAAATGTTGCAAGTGCTCCTTCCAAGTTTTACTGTAAATTAGAAAATCGTCAAAGAATACTAATACAAACTTCCTTAGATGTGGACAAAATAATTTGTTCATGGTTGCTTGAAACGTTGCTGGTGCATTGGTTAATCCAAATGACATTACTTTAAATTCATAGCGACCTTCATCTGTTCGGAATGCCGTTTTTGGTATATCCTCTAATCTAATTCTAATTTGATAGTAGCCTGATCTTAAGTCCAATTTTGAGAAATACTTTGCGTCATGTAACTCATCCAACACCTCGTCGATAAAGGGGATTGGGAACTTGTTTTTGATTGTTATTTTGTTTAATCCTCTATAATCAATGCATAACTTGAATGAACCATCTTTCTTCCTTACCAACACCACTGGAGCAGCGTAAGGACTTCTACTTTTCGAGATGATCCCACACTTTAAGAGGTCTTGGATTAATCTCTCGATTTCTGTTTTTTGGTGATGTGGATATCGGTATGGCTTGATGTTGACAGGGTTTGATCCTGCCTTGACTTCTATTATATGCTCAATTTCCCTATTAAGCGGCATCTTCATAGGTAGGTCTTGAAATAATTTTTCATTCTTCCAAATTAGATCTTGTATCTCTGGTGACTCTTCATTGGTCATATTTGCAGACTAAGTCACCAGATTCGCCGAATTTAATGGTTGAAATTCGAAAATCGCCGAATTCCAAGCTGAAACGAATATGTTCGTTCGAGTTCGCCGAATTTAATGGCGAACTCGAACTTAAACCCGAATTCGAATTTATTCGGAAGAAATTCGTGTGAAAATCGATGAAATTCGTTTTAAAATCGGAAAAAATCGTTTAAATTCGTTTTTTTTTTTTTTGTTGGTTTAAATTTTATTCTCCGCGGGTTTTATTAGTTGAGTCGGGTATCGGGTTAGGGTTTCAACTTTCATTTCGCCGCGACGCCGTCTCAGTGCTCACTGCTACACTGCTACTGTGCTCACGTTCCTCTGCTCACGTTCCGGACCCCGGTTTCATCGACGCGTTCACGTTCAGGCTTCTGCGTAGTGCGTTCACGCTCACAGTTCAAGGCTTCTGCGTAGTGCGTTCAAACTTCACGCTCACGGTTCAGGCTTCTGAAGTTCTGCGTTCACATTCAGGTGTCTGCGTTCACGTTCAGGGTTTCATTGACGTTGCCGTCTCACTGCTCCGGAGTCCGAGCTCAACGCTGCCGTCTTCAGCGTTCAGGACCCGTCACCCAGGTAGGACATCCTCCTAGCATAATTTGCAGTTGATACCTCTCCTCTCTTCAACCTCCGATATAGGATAATTTCCCATGGCCATAAACGTGCAGCACCAATATTTGACTCGACTGAAGAGCCATGTTCAGCATCTTCAACGGACATTCCTCTAGAATAGTGGAGAATTACATTAACTTCGTCTAATGAGATATTTGTAGCGTATTTCACATTGCCTTTACCAATCGAAGATTCATCTCCTATTTTTACATGTGACATTCCAATGTTTTCAAAACATGCTAGCATAGATGTGTCTACTGAGAGCTCTGTGGCCTTCAATTCAGGACTTTTTACTGTGCCATCTCTCATTCCATAATCTTCTGCAACATGATCTGTTCCAGCTACCTCAGCTGAATCAGCATTCCCTTCTTCATGAATATATGAACTGTCTCTTTTACCTGTGCTTTCAGAGTACATAAAATTCCCACTTTTATCAGTGCATACACCTGTGTTTTCTATTTCATCATCCTGAATTATTCTAACACGCAAATCATTTTCTACTTTCACTGCTAACCTTAAATATTCACATTCCATAAGGCTGGAACCAATATTGCACTGAAGGCAGGGCACACTTCAAAATTGTTGAAAAAAATGCATACACCATGATAGAAAATGACAATGAAAAAGGTAGATTGAGCAAGGTAATAACCATCCCTGGAAAGTATCAACTTGTAGCTATTATAGTAAATGTTGTATTCATTTTTCAGATAGTTTTTGGGGACAGTCCTTCAAGGATGTATCAATGCCCTACTCAAGAATACATGCTTAAACTTTAAAGATGCCCTGAGAATGACATTGGTGCCATCTTTGGCATACTTTAGAAAATAAAATTGATTCTCTTGTAAGGCAGAAGAACACACCAATTGGTCATATGGATCACCACATTGTTGAAATTTGCTCCGGGAATGCCTTGCAAAAGAACAGTGATTTGTGTCCAAAGGGAACATAAGAGTGCAGAACTGATAATATGGCCTTGACATGCAAACTACTGAACCTGTGCAAGACTCAAAAATACAACAGTCTTGTACTTTTTCATATAGTCTTAAAACCAGATTTCTGTAGTTATTTCTCTTCAATTGCAGAATTAGAGAATAATTGTTCATTTTGTCCAGAACAATATTCATCTCAGATTTATCCATTGTACATTCTAAACATAGATGAAAAAATAAACATTAGGAACTATACTACAATTCTTCAATCAAACAGGAACAACTAATTCTGTTCAGCTCCCTAACGTTTTCCCAAATCGCACCCACGCATACATATCTGTCTGAATTTTTCACCTGATGGATGAAGTGCGTACACTATTGAAGTTCCAGTAATAAGAAGAAACAGAATTGAAGTTCCAGACTTCCAGTAATAAGAAGAAACAATACTGAATTTATATTCAAACAGTCATACTGATATGACTCAGACTTCAGTATGTTTTTGCATTTTTTGAACAGCGGAAACAATACTGAATTTATATTCAAACAGTCATACTGATATGACTCAGACTTCAGTATGTTTTTGCATTTTTTGAACATCGTAGTGTTTATTGTTCAGTGTTCTGCATTTTTTGAACAACGTAGGGTTTACTGTTCAGTGTTTTGCATTTTTTGAACAGCGTAGGGTTTACTGTTCAGTGTTTTGCATTTTTATAATTATATTGTTTTCAAATTTGCAGACATTTCAGACTTTCAATGGCACCACCAAAATCAACTGCTGTAGCTTGGAATTTTGTCCAAAAAGATGGTTTTAATGTTTCATGTCAGCTGTGTGGACATAATTTCACTGGCACTTTGACTAGAGCAGTGGATCACCTTCTCGGTATTAGCAATGGAAGTGGAGGTGGTGTTGAAGCCTGCAGTAAGATCACAGATGAACAAAAAGCCACAGTGGAGAAAGACCATTCCAATTCACAGATGCAAAAGCAGAAAGGGTAAATAAGAGGCAGCAAATTGAGAGGGAGATTGCCATGTCTTCCTCCAACACCATCAATTCAGTTTCAAAGATTGGTGGATCAAGTTCTACAGCTACTCAAGCAAAAACAAGTGGAACGTAAACATTAAATCAGTTCTGGAAACCTGTTGAGAAACAGGAAGTTGATGATGCTGTTGCTGAGTATTTTTATGCATGTGCAATTCCCTTTAATGTGGCGAGGAGTCCATTTTTTAAAAATGTAATTAAAAAGGCTATTGATTTTGGGAAGGGCTATGTTCCTCCTGGATCTGAAGCTTTAAGGACAACTTTGCTAAAGAGAGCAAAAGACAGAGTGACAGGAAAGTTGGCTGATATTAAAGAGTCTTGGCAGCTTACAGGATGCACAATTTTGAGTGATGGTTGGTCAGATTTGTGTCATCGCCCATTGATCAATGTGCTTGTTTATTGTCCTCAAGGGGTACTTTTCTTGAAGGCAATAAATGCAATGGATCGAGTGAAGACATCGGAATTTATTTTTGGAATTTTGGATGAAGCCATTCAAGAGGTTGGGGTGGAAAATGTTGTCCATGTTGTTACAGATAATGCATCAAATTGTGTTGGTGCAGGGAAGCTGATTATGGAGAAATATAATCAGATTTATTGGACCCCTTGTGCAGCTCACTGTTTGGATTTAATGTTGCATGACTTAGCCAAATTTCCTTGGGTCAATGAAATAATCCGAAGAGCCAAAACAATTTCAAACTTCATCATCAACCATCGTCTCACTTTGAGCATCTACAGGAAGAATGCATCAAAAGAGTTGTTGAGGCCTTGTGATACAAGGTTTGCCACTTTTTATATTACTCTGAAAAGAGTTGTTGAGGAAAAAGCGAGCCTAAGAGCTGTTTTTTGCAACACTGAGTGGGAAAGATCAACCCTCTCAAAAGAAACTAAGGGGAAAAATGTTGAAGAAATAGTGCTCAATAATGGCTTTTGGGAAAATGCAAACAAAGTTTTAAAAATTTGTGGCCCAATTGTTAATGTGCTCCGCATGGTTGATGGTGACAAACGTTGGATGGGTTTTGTTTATGAAAGCCTTGATCGTTGCAAAGAGGCCATTGCAGCTGCTTTTAATAATGTGGAAGCTGATTACAAGGAGATATGGGATTTAATTGATCATAGATGGAAGATGATGCATATTCCATTACATGCAGCAGCATGCTATTTGGAACCTAGATTGTTTGGGTTACCAAGACATAAGGATGAAGAAATCATGAATGGACTTATCCAGTCTATTGAGAAGCTAAATCCAGATCCAGAGATTGCAGGTTTGATCAGAAGTCAGTTGAGAGCATACAGGTTAATGTCTTGCAATTATATTCCTTTGCATGCAATTATATGAATCTTGTTGTTAATGTCTTGCAATTATATGAATCTTGTTGTAACTTGTATATGAACTGATTGAGACTCTCAACTTGATACAAGTTAGAAGAAGGATTATTTGGAACACAATCAGCAAAGTATGATAGGAGCAGAAGTGATCCAATTGGATGGTGGGAATTTTATGGTTCAGGGGCACCAGAATTGCAAAATTTTGCAATTCGTATCTTAAGCCAGGGAGCAAGTGCATCAGCATGTGAAAGGAATTGGAGTTCCTTTGACCACATCCATTCCAAAAAAAGGAATAGATTGTCATCTGGAAGATTAGAAGATCTTGTTTATGTTCGTAGTAACTTGCAGTTGGCATTGAAGAATGTGGCTAAAGAGTCATCCAATTCTTCTACTCCGTGGATCGATCCTGTTCCAAATGCAACAATGGATGATGCTGATTTGTACATTGATAGTGACATAAACACTGACAGGGAATTCACTGATGAATCTGGTGCTGAAGCATCTAGCGGATTCACAGCTCATACTACTCTTGATGACATAGAACTTTTTGATGTAACAAGTGGGCAACAGGAACATCAAGAATAAAACTTGTGTTCCTGTTTTAGATTTCTAGTTTAGTTTTTGCATGAACAATTTTCTAAATTTAAAGTTTAAACTTTTGGTTATTAATTTCCAGTTTGCTGAAACTTGAAGAAACAGATTTTGGTGTTTAGTATTTACCATGAATTGTATGTTTAATTTCACAATGTTGCTACCAACAACCTCATGTATGTTATGGCTTGTTAATATGTTATTAAGCATTGAACTGCTGCTGTTATTAAGCATTGAACTGCTACTGTTTTTTCCAATGTGGAAAAAGTCGAAGTCGGGATTAAATCGGCAAGGGTCCAAAAGTTGAAAAAGTCGTTAAAGTCGGGAGTTTTTCGAAAAAGTCGGCAAAAAGTCAGCAAAATTAAACGACCAACCAAAAAAATCAAAAAATCGGGATTTAATCGGCCAGCCAAAAAATCAAAAAATCGGGATTTAATCGGGATTTATTCCAGACTTTTTCCACACTGGTTTTTTCATTCATGAGCACTATTTCATTCATTCATTCATGAGCACTGTGTTTTCATTGTTGAACATGAGCACTATTTATTAAGCATTGAACTGCTGTTGTAGCCTGTTATTAAGCATTGAACCGCTGCTATTAAAGTGTCAAATGTTAATGCATTCATTCATCTTGGAATTATGTAACTTCCAATCATAGATTTATATGAATTTGACTTTAAATTGATTATATGTATATATATATATTTTTTTCGAATTTCTATATGTCGAATTTTATGTCGAATTTTATTGACAAAATTTTAGTTGGCGAACTTTATTCGAATTTCATGGTCGCCGAACTCGAACTCGAACTCGAACCTGGTGACTTAGTTTGCAGAGAACATTTCTAACTGGTGACATTGTACTACATAAGCAGGTGCTCCTTTTCGAATCATCTTCATCACTTGAGATGATGATACAATTTGATTGTCTAGTGCTTGGAATCCGTGTAATTTGTACTTCTGATCTTCCCATTTGAATTTTATAAATTGTACTTTGTGGTTGGCGGCATCAGTACCTAAAGTTCGTAGCCATTAGATACCTAAGACTACATCTACTCCTCCTAACGGTACCATGAAAAATAGAGACTCTAAACTGAAGTCTTGAATCTGCAATTTAATCTTATGGCATTTCACCACTTTTCAATCTTCTTACCGTCAGCTACCATCACCTTCATGTTTGGTAAGGGAAATGAAAAAGTATTGAGTCTCTTTGCCGCAGTTGCATCTAAAAAATTGTGTGTGCTACTAGAGTCGATGAGAACCACCACGTTGTTCTTCTTTATGTGTCCTTTTAACTTTAAAGTTTGAGGTTGTGATATACCTGTCATAGCTGATAATGACACTTGCGGAATACTTCCGTCATCTAATTCCGGTGAGAATTCTGGGGCATCTTCTGTTTTTTCTATGTCAGAATCTTCACTGTTTGAATCATTGGTTGCTTCACAATTATATAGGTTCTTTGGTTCTTTTCCTTTAGCACACCTATGTTTGGGGTCCCACTTCTCACCACAGCGTTATTTACCCTCTTTTATCCTTTGCATTTCCACATTAGATTTTTCATCTTCACGACGATGTGGTGGAACATATCTTGTATTGTTTGCGTCTGCATACTGGGGCATTCTTCGTCTTGAATATGTATTTTTGGATCTTGACCAAAATATTTGTTCGAATTTCTTTTCCGCTGTTTTTGCTTTTCGTCTTGCTACTTCTATTGATGAAATGTCAAGCATCTCAAGTTCTACTTGTAAATGGGTTTTGAGTACTGAGACATATGATTCAATTAGACGAGATTCTGATAACCCAGGTACTCGTGTTACCAAGGTCTCCCATTCTTGAGTGTATTCGTCCACACTTCCTTTTTGTCGTAATTTGATGAGTTTTGAAAAGAACTCTTCTTCTTTTACACCTTGGAATCTTTTAAAGAATGCATCCTTAAATTTTCTCCAGCTAATGATGTGTGTTGTCTTTTTCTACCACATATACCAATTATATGCTTCCCCCTCCATTTTCATGGATGCGTGCCTGAGCTTTTCGTCATCGTCATTGATGTAATATATCTCAAAGTATTCTTTTTGCTTTATTTATCCATGCAACATTGTTTTTTTCGTTTCCATCGCATTTAGGCATCTCGACTTTTGCCCTTCGTTGGTATGTTGCTAATGGTTGAGCGAAAAAGGGGTGTTCATTAGTAAAGGTATCCCAGAGTTGCTTGTTTGTAAGAGTTGCGTTACTCACTTCTTGGTGGGGTGTTG
Source organism: Pinus taeda (assembly GCA_000404065.3). Classification (NCBI taxonomy): domain Eukaryota; kingdom Viridiplantae; phylum Streptophyta; class Pinopsida; order Pinales; family Pinaceae; genus Pinus; species Pinus taeda. The sequence goes on along the minus strand of APFE030557335.1, from coordinate 8,602 downwards.
CTGATTTTTTTGGGGATTCAACTTTTTCATGAGTGTTGACTTTGTTGAATCTGATGAGATGTGCTCTTGATTCTCTTCGTTTTCTTGTAGTAGTTGTGCAGGTGTACAATTCACCTTTTTACACAGAAGTTTCAGCAATGTTAAGGACTCTTTGATGTCTATCTCTGTTTGGACATGTTGATTTTCCATCTTTGTTTCTATTCGATTTGTCGTATCCTGAAGATTTTTGATATTGTCAGCCTGCCTCTCAAGCTTGATCTGGAATTCATCTAATCTTTTACTAACCTCCTCGTGGTTGCTATTTACCTTATGCTCTGTGTCAATCAAATTATTTTTTTTTTTTTTTTTTTTTTTTTTTTTTTTTATTATTATTATTATTTTATAATATATTATTTATTTTTTTATTTTTTTATTTTTTTTTTTTTGGAAATCAGCCATTGTCATTGACATTAGGGAGTATGTGGAGGCGTGTATTTATCTCCCGCTTAAATATATATATTAATTAATTAAAAAAATTAATTAATTAAATTAACTATATATATTAACTTATATATAATTATATTTATTTATTATTATATATAAATTAACGTTATATATATTTCACGTTATAAATATATATAATATATATTTTATGTTATACATAATAACGTTATTTATATTTGAATATATATTGGACGTTGTATATATATTATATATTTTCGCTGACTGTCACGTCTGCTGGTGTGGTCACCTCCTTAGAGCAGAAAACCTTAGAGCAACACTTCGAACTCACCGCAGATGTTATTTCCACGCAGCCGCAGGTCACCACACAGAACCACCGAAGGGGTTATTCCACGCAGAACTTGCCGTAGAGGGTTCGATCTTAATGACGGCTGCAAAACAAACAACTGGCGGAAGGGCGGAAGCGCGTGGCGGACTGGGTAAGTCTAGACAGCAGCAGGTTGACAGGGATGTAGATGCGCGTGCAGCTTATAGTGTTGAAATTTGGTACCGGAGGACAAGTGGTTCCCTTAGCCTTTGAACTTTGGCCTAGGGAAAAGTGTCCAAAAGATTTTAATTTTTCTCCTAAAGTGACTTTATAATTTTTATAAAATTAAAATCTAATTTAAAAGTGACTTTAAGTGATAAAGTTACTAAGTCTAATTTTAAAGTGACTTTTATAAGGTCAATGAAAAATTAGAAAGGAAAAGTGACTTTGGAAATAAATGACTAAGTGGGTCTTTATTAAAGTGGGTGAATTAAAAAATAGAAAGTGAGATTTAAATGTGAATTTAATCTCAGCCATTGATCTAAATCTATTTCAGCCATTGGATTTAGGGATCACCCAAAAGTCACTTGGATCACCCAAAAGTCATTTGGAATTATATTAAGGGAGGAAAATGAGGAAAAGATCACATTCGATTCAATTCTTTCATGAGCAGATTGAGAGAAGGAGAGCAAGAGAGTAAGGGAGATTTCTGGACAGTGAGCTGCGGAGTATCAGCGGCGGAGTTTCAACAGCGGAGTAACAACAACGAAGTTTCAGCGGGGCAGTTTTTCAGCAAGGCTGAGATAAGTTGTAAAAGTTTACTTGCTGATTTTTGCTGAATATTTTCTTGCTGTAAAAAAGTTTTTTTCAGAAATAAAGAAGAGCTCTCAAATTGGTTTTCCCCAAGAGTTGTAGGGGGTTTTTCCAGGGTCACGTTGACCAAAAATATCAGTGTTTTAATGTGTTTTAATCGCTGTTTTACTTTGATTTTTTTTGCCATTTCCGCATTCTGTAAGATTTCCAGAATTTGTGTTTTCAGCAAATTTGTTTATTTATTTATTTTATTTTATTTATTTATTTATTATTTTTATTTTTTTCAGCTGGAATGTAGGTTTGGGAAAGGGCTTTTAACTACATGGGAGAAATAAGGAGAAACTGAAAACCGGGGTGGGAAAACAGAAATTTTTACATGGTATCAGAGCTTGAGTGTTGAAGGGCAGTTTGGGACAGCAACAGGAAAAATTACAGTTGCTGATTTTTTCACTCAGAAAATTCCAGCAAGCTGATTTTTCATAAACAGCAGGTTTTATCTTTCCTACAACAGTGCTATTTTCAGTTTTAGGACAGCAGGATGTCATTGGGATTGAAGGTGAGGATAGGTTGGATGGGCATACAAATTATAGCGTTTGGAAGGAGAGAATGCAGAGTATCTTTGAGGAGGCAGAAGTCTGGGATATCATGGTGCATACCACACAGACCCCTGTTTTTGTGCCTACTGATGCTACTCAGTTGGCTGCTTATAATAGAAAGAACAACAAGGGTAAGAGGCTGATTCTAGATGGAATCAAAGACCATTGCATTCCTCATGTGAGAGGAAAGAGCAATGCCCATGAGATGTGGACAGCATTGTCCAATCTCTACCAGAGTACCAATGAGAACCGGAAAATGGTTCTTAAGGAAAAATTGAAAAACATTAAGATAGGCAATAATAGTGCAGCTGGATATCTCACTGAGATTACTAATGTGAGAGATGAGTTGGCAGCGATTGGAGAGGGCATTCCACCCACTGAGTTGGTGCGGATTACGGTAAATGGTCTCCCCCGTTCATGGATGAACTTTGCTGATGGGGTTTGTGCACGTGAGACCCTTCCCACATGGGAGAGGTTTTGGGATGATTGCATTCAGACAGAGATCAGGAAAGGTCAGCTTGGGGCATCCAAGCTAGTTGAGCAGGATGAGGATGTGGCACTGGTGGCAGGAGGCAAGAAAGGCAAAGGAAGGTAAACAGGTAAACACACAGAAGGACTATTACAAGGTGAAGTGTTGGAATTGTCAAAAGATGGGACACTATGCAGTTGTGTGTCCGGAGAAGAAGAAGAAGAAGGGGAAGGACCAGAGTTTTGCAGCTTCAGCAGAGATTGAGGACTTTGCAGGTTGTTTTGACCGGGAGTTTGCGTTCACTATGTGTGAGTCCTCTAGTGTAGGATCACCTGCCATACAGGTTCAGAGGGAGCAGGCTTTTCCCTCGATTAGCAGAGCATCTACAGGTATCTAGTATGTAAACAGTGGGGCTTCACGTCATATGACAGGAATCCGTGAGTACTTCTCGGAGCTTTCAGAGAGTGGCACTAATATTGAGGTAGTACTCGGTGATGACAGAGTTGTTAGAGCAGTCGGGGTGGGGACACTGACATTTCAGAGGGAGTCCAAACCTCCTTTGAAGGTGTCAGATGTTCTTTATGTGCCAGGGATGAGGAAGAACCTCATATCTGTCTCAGCTTTGGAGGATAGAGGATATGAGGTACTGTTCAAGGGAGGACAAGTGTTGATGTATCCCAGGGGCACTCCAGCTGATTCATCTAGAGTGATAGGTGTAAGCCATGCAAAGGTGTACAAGTTTGCATTCCAGACCCTTTTGGCATTGAGCAGTAGTACCGACAACAGAGCTAGCAGTTCTGAGCTGTGTGAGATTTGGCACCGCAGGATGGGGCATATATATCATGGAGCCTTGAGGACCTTGCGGGAGATCACTACAGGTGTGCCAGATTTCAGTACTGATCACTTTGATACTTGCAGAGGATGTGCTATGGGAAAGTTTGCCAAATCCCCTTTTCCCAGCAGTGACAGCAGAGCGACTAGGATACTTGATTTGATACATTCTGATGTGAGCGGTCGGATGTCTCATGTTTCCTTGAGTGGATATGAGTACTATGTTTTATTCATTGATGATCACTCCAGGAGGACCTGGATTTTTTTCTTGAAGACCAAGAGTGAGGTCTTCAAGCAGTTTCAGGAGTTCAAAGCTCTTGTGGAGACACAGACAGGTCGGAAGATCAAGTCCCTGAAGTCGGACAATGGAGGAGAGTACACCCTTGGAGAGTTTGTTGACTATTGTGCGGAGGCAGGCATTAGGAGGGAGTTCACTGTTCCTTACAACCCCCAGCAGAACGGGGTTGCGGAGAGGAAGAACAAATCCATCATAGGG